>JABASC010004205.1:0-12316 GCA_019776185.1 Plutomurus gul | reverse complement strand
TTTGTGTCAATGGCAACCCTCCGAAGAGTTAAAGTGGTTTTGACTATCTTTCGCATTTAAACAAGTCTATCATAGACGAACCTATGGACTTGTCCCATTAAGGATTTTATGTACTGTTGTGGTGTGTAAAACATGGGACATTCTAAATTGGAAATTCAAATTGTTAAAGATCTGAAAACAATTTCTATTTAGTGTACCTATTCTTATGCATAAATTTCTGAATACTAGTCCTTGTTGGCTTTCGTTCATTTGAAGAACCGAAGAAATGCAGTGTGGTGTTCTAATCCAATATTTCATTCATGGTTAAAATTTAATTTTGACAAAAAGACTTCATTATCATAATGACACAACGAATATTTTTCTGTACTAATATTCTTTCCCTATCGACTATATTATTTTTATGGAGACTTGGATTTATTCGTATATACGGTAAAAGTGATTACATCATTCTATGGACGTTATCAATTATTTTATACAAAATGTGATTTTTCCTATATACGCAACAATATTAACTCGAATTGAATTACCAAACAGCGAGAGGAGAATCGACGGACAATCCTAACCTAGCACATGCATCACGTGTAAAGGTGTCTTGAATGTCATCCCACAATGTGTTATCAAATAAATGAGCGTAAGGCGAATCGACGATGTTTCCAGGTATGAAAAGCAATGACCCCATGAGCACCTGTACTTCTAAATACCAAAAATTTAAACACAGTGTGAATTTACATTTTAAGGATTTGGCTAGAAGTTTCTATTGAAGAAGCACTATTGAAAATTCAGTACTTAGAGAATGTATTTCGTGTCTTTTTCGTACTACTTTAAATAACGCTCTAGTTAATCAAATTATGTTTTTAACCTACATTGTGCTACAATTGTAACATTATCACAAGCAGACAATTGTAGCACAAAATAGGCTAAAAACATTATTTTATTAAAAATTATTTGTGCTGAAAGGGGAGATTTTCTTTTAACGCTCTATAGTCTCTAGTTCTCCGGAATTGAAAGTTTGCAGGGACTGAATTTTTTAAATCATTTCGTTTGCATAATTCAAATTTTAATTGAGTAAAGCTAACTATTTCAAAGTGCAATACCTCACAATATTGACATAGAGTGAAAATAAATGGTATTACGAAACATTCAATTACATAGCAAACTAAAAAAAATTGATTTGTACCTTTTTCATGACGCTGAACAAATTTTACAAAATTATTTCGAGCATATGTAATAGCTTCAGATTGAAATTTCGATCCTTTTTGAATTAAATTCAGAAAAGCCAACCGATGAAGCTTGAATTCCAGACTAGAGCCCTGTGTGATCAAGGCGTCCCTACTCTCGTTTGCCCACTGAAGTGCTGGTTCTAAGTCCCGTTGTTTTAGTGCGTCTAGAATCCTGTGAAGCTCAATAAAAGGTTCTTTGTACTTCGGATCCAGCGAGAGCTTTGATTCCTATTGTATAGGCAGAATCACATGCCATCTTAAGAATCAATCACATTATCTTTAGAATTTATTCAAGTTTAGGAGCCTTATCTTACAGCGCACAGATTTTCCCCTATGTCCAGCATTCCTTGTCTGTATAAATGCTGACAAACAACTTGAGTGAGTATTTTAGCTCTGTCTCCAGCGAATATGCCATCTCGGGTTATAGATCCAAAGTCAGGATTGAAATTCTTCAAATGTAAATTTAATTAATAATCAATTGCGTAATGTTTTGAGTCAGAAATTCATATTACTTACCCTATCAATAGCTTTTCCCACTTTCGAAACAGTGCTGTGCAGATCTCGATGGTCTGTCGCAATGCGTCCAACCGATTCTCGTACTTGGCTTACGGCGTCACATAAAATGGTAGCTTGATTTTGCGTCAGTTCATATTCATCTCCGATAGCTATGAAAAAAATTCACTTTAAATATTCAAAATAAATCGTGGAAAATGCTTACCAATTTTTTTGGTTAACTTACTTGATTCAAATTGTTCCTTCAAAGTGTTGATGAATGTGATTTGTTTGGCGATTGTTCTCTCAAAATGTTCATTAACGCCTCCAAATTTCATTAAAACTTTATCTAACTCTCTTTCTACGGCTTCGCAGCCTTCCATTTTTAGAATAATATCAAATTATCCGAAATAAAATATACACTTGATATTCAAAGATTCCTGTACCAGCGTAAATAAACGACGGGCAGATTTTAGAGCGGTACATGTTCACAATTTGTGACTGTGAATTAACACAAACAACAAACTACTCACAAAAGTGCACAAGACAGACCTCTGCCCAATACAGCTTGAACTTGAACATTTCTCAACATCGATTTGCAACACAGTCCAAGTGAGAGTACTTTACCCTTTAGTCTTACGCGTACTAGTGAAAGAATATGCAACTTTTATTGGGGGGACGAAAAGAAAACTAATGCAAGATTAGATAGATTTTAGCAATATTTCAATGGTGAAATCAGCTGTGTTTCAAATAATCAAATAAATCAACAACAAATGACTCAATATAATATAAGCACGAATGGCCAAGATACTTATTGTTAGTTGCGCGATACAAGCTACAGGGAGTTGGTTAGGTTATTTGTACATTTTAAGATAAATTTTTAGATACAAAATACAGTATTGAAGATACATTTTGGATACTAGGGAAAGAAAAGACGGAAGATCGTTTTTCAGGCATACTGTCTCTACCAAATCTCAAAATCTGAATCTTGGAATTTACCGCCCAATTCAATTTTCAGCCTGTCTTCAAAATTGAAAATTTTGGCCAAAAAAGACGGTAGGTCACTTTTGGTGTGTGCAGCCATATCCTAGGCACTTATTTTATTACAAACGTTTTATACGACTCGTAATCAGTTGCATATTCTTGAGGGTTCTACCTGTACCTGTACCTCTATTGAACAACAACTTCGTACTATGACTGTACACAAACATACATATTTACACAAAATAATGAAAGGTACAGATATTGCGTGTAAGTATATAATGTACAACATCAAGTATTTCGTGTAGAATTAAATTCTTTAATGAGTCGCCTCATCAACACTTTTGCAGAAATATGTATAATATGCAGTAACGACAAAATAATAATGAAATAACAAAAAGCTTCATAACCCTTTAAGCACAACTACCAAAATATTAGCGAAAGCTTCGAATAAGATTCTTTGGAAAGATTAAAATTGTATGAAACCATTAAAATGAGCAAGATGAAGTAGACACAGTAAAAAGACTGTTGGGTACATAGTCTGAAGACACGTTGTACATTCCATCTACTGTTGAGAGTTGACAGCTGAGCGTTTCAATGCCCCCTCGTTCACATCCTCTATATCGCCTCTTTCCCCTTGGATTTTGCGGCCGTGTTTATTGCTACGCTGACGTTGGTACGAGTTTGTATATGGCAGAACAGGGGTTTTTAGTTTTTCAACAATTTTTCCCGTCGGATTTTCCGGTGGAAAATTAAATCTGTGATGAGCTAAGTGACCCATGGTGGTTGGAGTAATTAGGTCAGGTGTGTTTCTGGATTCCAGTGAAGTTTCCATTGCCCGGCATCACTCTGAAATCCCCACGAATATCCGAAAGGTAAGTCACAAGTTCATTTGACTTCTTACGATAAATATGCATGCACAGTTGATAATAAGTCAAGTAGATGTAGGTATTCACTATTTACATACAACAGTATAATACATACTGCTAGTACAGAGATAAAATATATACGACGTGTGTGTGTGTGTCTACTGTGTAGGTACTTCTCTCTCTCTCTCTCTCTCTAGAGTTCTATCACCTATCATTTCAGTAGTAGTGTACTCCTCCTCAGTAGTACGTACTATGTATGTGCGTTACACATTGCTGTGTATTAGAAAATTATAATGTAGACAGCCATAGAAAAAGTATCCTTAAAGGGACGTACTGCACTGCATCGGTCTTCGTACTTCGTACACAGGTTTAGATTTTGGATATTGTTACCCGTTACTAAACGCTTTGTGTATCCCGGTCTTTATCAGCAGCACAAGCACTCTCACACCAGTGTACAATTGCAGATTTTGTTGTTTTCAAAATATTCAGTTTTTATTTAAGTCAAAAAGATAGAAATTATTACTGTTATAGTTTCGGGTTGGGTCCTTTCTGCGTGTCTATGTATTTTAAGTTCGATCCGCCACCAGTGACATTTGTTCTTAAAAATCAGCTTTTCGTCCGAGTTGCTTCTTTTGCACATGATAATTGACGAAATCAACGCTGTTGGTTGGTCTCCGTCGAAGGGAAATTTTGAGTGTTTATCGGGTCTTTTAGTTTGACTATGTGGAACGTGGAACGACGAACAATCAACTATAATGAGTGATCTTGGTTAAGTGTGTTTTAGCAATCTGCAGAACTGTCACAAAGGACGACAAATTATCAATTGTGTGTTGTGTGTACTACTTGGACCTGAACACTGAAATTGAGAATTGTCAACATAAATGTGACTAGAGTTGACACTGATACGGGATGTATTAATAAATAATAAAGTAATTTAATTACAATTTTTAAAGGCTCATTGAAATATAATCTAAATAAGCAACGATTTGACTTTATAATCGAAGAAGTAGGACTTTACCATTGACTGTCATTTGTCAACTGTCATCAGTCATCTTGTGTTTGATATTGTACTTAAACTGTTCACTCACTTAAAATGTTCAACTTGTTTTTTGATTTTAGCTGTATTGTATTAATGGAATTTTCTTAGAAAGTGGAAGTCACTAGTCATTTTGTTAATTACGTAATAGCTACAGCAACAACATTGTTAACGAAAGTGGCAGATGGGCGATTTCGAATGATGACTGAAAATATTTGTTATTGTGTTATGATGATGAGTGGATGAACGATTACCGTTCTTATTGGTAGCTGTAAGTTAAAAACCGAGAGTTGCTTTGCTCAGTCTAACTAAAACAAATAAATAAACACAACTGAATACACAATCAACCATTGTTGTTAGTAGACCACATATTATGCACTGTTAACGTCAACAGATTATTATATAGTATATAGATGCGTGTTGTAAAAAGAAAGCCGGTTCATTCATTTGTTTTCTTTCGTTCCCTCACATTGTCAGTTGTTACAACCCCGCACGCGACTAATGGTGTTTCGATAGAAATTAGTGTCTGTGTTTTTATAACCTATCATCTATGATTAATTTGTCAATTGTGCTATTACTTATTATGACCCGTACATTCCTGACTAGTCGTTAGGCATCTGGTTTGACATTGTGACGACGTATAATGTGAAAAACTTTGGCTATTTTCCGGAGAAAAGCGCTCAATCAACAATAGGAACATTAATCTATCGTCAACAGTAAGTCTAAAAATTTCATTTGCAATTATTGTACACCCAGCTCTGTTGGAAAGCATGTTGAATATACGTGTTAAATCATTGAACCAACAGTCAATTGATAGTTAATTGTTAAATTTTGTAATTATGTTGTATAATTGTGTGCCAATTGCATTTGATGTTTGTTCAGTTAAATATTGCAGGTTATTGTTTGAGGAAGCAATATAATCACATCGCTAATGATTGTGTAATGCGTAGAACGCAAGTTAAGCTGTCTACTATTACCTAATTGCCTACACAATTATTCTTCGTCTAATTGTTGCTAAAATTACAATAGATAATTCCTAGTTATTACAGAATTAAGACTACATCTACAGGTCTTAAACATTTGTTAACGAATATAAATTGCCATGTCCTAATATATGTTCAACATTGCTAAATAACCAATATAAATGTCATTTCGTACATAAATTTAGCATTCATTTGTTAATGAATATGCCATTTATGTATTTGTTAACAAAAGTATACGAAAGACGATTCTAAAAATAGACATTTATAAAGCACTTTATTTACTATAGGTACTACCTATAAACTTGATACTTTATGAATATGATCCTGACTGTTTATTTCAGTTTTTCGTTATCATAAATAACTAATTATTCAATTACTGTATATTGTTTTACAAGGTGAACAAAACTAGCCAACAGTGTGGTATCTATTATTATTGGTTTTGATTTTATATATTTAAATGGTAAAACCTAAAAAAGGAATGTTGAACCAAATACAAGTTTGATCAATTAAAGTACAAAGCGAGTCTGAGTGGTTTAGCACTTATTGCTTGATTTAAATGAATGGCTGGGGTTGGTTTGTCCTTGTACGACAAGTTTTGAAATGTCTGCTTCTGTTCTACGTCAAAACTGTTTTTTTGGAAAGCTGTGTCCCAACATCGCAGTTTACTCTTTTTTTTCGTATGAATTGACAGTTGACTTTCATTCGTCAATGAAATTGAGAATGATGGCACTTTTAGTTTTAAACTTTGAATAGAGAGATTAAGAAGACGAAGGATTTATGAAATTATATATTCAATATATGGATTAAAATAGTTGTTGTGTAAACTCAACTAAATCGATGTTCGAATTCATAAAAATTAAACTAATTCAATCTTTTGCGCCGTTGAAGCCATGACTGTGTTTTCTTTCGAAACTTTTTCATTCCTTCGTAGTACGACAAGAGTAACAAGCTATCAGTAACCATTTGGGACGGAAGCTAAAGGTACTTGTTTAATTGTGAGTTGAGCTCCATTGTTACCGCCCTACATATTTATATCTCACAATTATCAATTCAATTCACGACCAAGCTGAGAGGTTTTATTATTAGCCCAATTTTTGGTTTACATCTTTTTTTTTTACTAAAACGTAATGTCACAACAACCTAATTTGAAAGTGTAGGAAATATTGGTACATTTGTGTGTTTCTGTGCTACAGTAGTCTTTGAACATCTCTATGCAAAACAAAACGTATGCAGACTACAGAATGTGCAGAAAAATTATAATATTTTTTATGTAAAACTGTCAATCAAAAAATTGTTGTTGGCTTATGATGGTATTCGTATGATTGATGTGGAGAATACCATCAAAATATATTTACAATTTAAATTTAAATTCTACAGAAATCTTTCTTGAATTTGCGTCATGCAATGCTTTCGTGTGAGTTCACCTTCAATATTTAAAAGGCTTTAAATTGCTAATAAATACAATTGCACAATTTGTGAAGTTGGCGGTAAAATGTAAAATGAATAGTGTGAGGTTAAGCTTTTCCAGGTTAAAAAGTGAGCTTCTACCTGTGGATTTGGATCGAACGTTATCATTGTTTACTGTCAATTGTTTTTCTGCACCACCCCTTTGCTCACAGTCTTTACTCACTCTCAGCTCACTCACACGCAGGTTTAAAATTTTTATACTGGAGAAGTGTATCTCCTCCCTGTTATTAATTTTCGTGTTCGTGGTAGCGTTGAATTTACATAATGTGGCAATATCTCAATATCTGGTAGCATCGTAGTAAGTGAAGCGACTGTTTGACCCTGCTCACCAACTCGATGGTGCGACTCGTGTCACATTGTCGTTTTATACGTATCCATAATCATAGTCTGGTAATAAAGTCACCTTGGCTTGGTAAATTACAGGGGGTAGCCAGTCACACACACCGGAGTTGTCTGCCTGTAGTCTGGGCCTTATTGCAGATCTGGCGGCGCGAGACAACCGAGGCGAGGCACTAGTTCCCAATATTATAACCTCTATACGAATACATTTTATTTTAATGGAAAGGTTGAAGATTTTCAAGGATGCGGGCATGATATGGTGTACATTCAAGGAGAATTTAAGATAAGAAAGGTGCTCTGAAATCAGACCATATAGTTAAATACAGCGTTTCAATGTGCAACCGTAACGCAGCATGTTGAGTGCTCAATACGACAAACACTAAACATTCTCTAACTTGCACGTCCACAGTATTGATACTAAATATCACTAGGTACACTAGCTTACCAGCAGTGAACATATTTTTGTACATTTTTTATAGAATTAAATACATTAAATTATTAGTATACTAAAACATTTTAGTGTAGTTCCTGTTTTAACATATAAATAAATAATGTGCAAAATTCGAGGAGCAAAAATTACGTGAAAATGGGTTTTGTGTGATTATGACTATTAGGTGATGGTGAAAGTTTAAAGATAAGATTGTTCTGCTATTTAGCCCGTCCTCTCTAACGCTGTAGTTTTAATACGGTTTTAATACACACCGGAGAGACATTAAACGTATGCATAGACCATTAAACACCATTTGAAGGAGGGATTTTAGAACCCGCATGAAACTCTTTTGCCGTCTTCTTGCCAAGTGGAGGACAAGAGTGTTGTATCTTTTTACATTGCATGGTTTAGGGGAAGTAAGTAGTGAGTCGTAGTTAAATAGTTGTCACTATCTGAAGTTACTTTTGTTTGTATCCGAATCAGTATGTTGTTAATGCTTGACTAAAGGGAACGAAAGGGGGAAAGATCTAATGTGCCTACAATATCGATTCGTTGTTACAGCTCAAAGCTGGAGCCGCCAGAGACTGCACTCGGATCCTCTGGAACTACTAGCTTGTGGACCAAGTCGATCATCTCACCGAACACAACGGGAAGCGACCCCACAGGTGGGGGCACTAGGCCTTTCGCGGCCACCCCCAATAATCAAACTACTTCCCCGTTCTCCGCTCCTGGAACCCCAAACGCTTATCAGGTATCCACAATTTTTTCTATGTACTTAAACAAAATAATTACTGGCAAATGCACGTGGCTAAAACGACATCATATGCTTTGCACTGATTTATTTTCCCAGTTGCGAACCTGTGCTTTCTCTTTTTCGTGAAAGCACTGAAACAGTCATCTCACTTTCAACAAGAGTATTTCACACATTGTTGCGTTATCCTGTAATAGGTCGTTCCAAGGGACGTTGACTTTGTTGGTAGATGAGAGAAATTGCAACTGTACTGTATATAGCTATGTATTAGATCTTATGAGACAAAGGAAAAAAAATGCTACATTTGCTCATTGTCAGTCGCCTTGAATGCAAACATGTATGACAGACATGGTGCTTTGTTTGTCGAGTTTGTCCAGTTAATATTTGCCATGAAATAATGTGAGTCATTATGAAAATACGATTTTTGATGTTAATATGAATTTTTAATTATTTAGGGTAGCGGAGGCGGGGGTTACCCCACAAGTGGAAGCGTGCCCGCTGCTGGAAGTCCTTTCACTCCGCAGGGGGGAGCAGCATCAGGGGGAGGACCTTCAACACCGTGCCCTCCCCCACACTACGCGCATTCACCAGCGCCTTCTGGGTCGTCTACCCCTGTAGGATTTAATTCGCACGGCCCCCCTCAAGGACCACCGCCTGGTCCGCCATTTCCTCCGTCAGGCATTTACAACGGTCCTAATTCTCCATACTTTAACAACTTTCCACCGTCTGGCGGCCCACCACCACGACCTCTCCAGCCACCACGTTCTAATCAGTCCTTTCCCCCATATTCTTCACCTGGACCATTCCCCTCTGGACCTAATAACCCGAATTTTGGACCTCCACCTTTCTCTTCACATCCTTTCCAGCAACAAATTCCACCAGGTAAGATATTCTACTATGGCAAACATTAGACATACTAATAAGTTATGCGCAAAGTATTTATTCACATTTTTATATTCTGTAGGCCCGCATTTGCCTCCTGGTCCTCAAAACGCATCTGGGATGCCTGGATTGATGCCTGATAGATTACCTGACCATGGGTAAGTCTTAAAGTTACTTTAAATTACTTTAAGCTAATAAAGTATTATTACAGTGGTAATGATATTCAAAGTAAACGAATATGTCGTACCTATGAAAATAGTCGGTGGCAATATTTATAAGTTTCTGTTTAGCATGGGCAGTTATTTTTATTTAAGAAAATTCCCATTTCTCATGGGTGTCTCTATCTGGTTTGGACAATTTGAATTAGTTCCAGAAAGTGATGTAGCACCCATTTTTATTTATTATATAGGTTAAGGTTTAGTTTTGATTGAAAAAATCAATTTACTTCAACAGTTTTGAACGTATAATCCTTCCGAAAAATAATGGGAATCCACACCATCAAAAATGCAAAAATTAAATTACTCTTCAATAAATTATGTATTCAGTATTACATGTTACTGGACGAAAATTTTGTGTGAGCATACAAAGCAGTGTTCAAGTTTCGTATATCATGTATGAATTAGTTGTATATGTTAAGTGTTCAATTTTCTGAATTTTCTTACCAGAAAAAATCTTATTTGTCGTTGCAAAGCTTTTTGAAAAAATAGCATAGATGACGAAATTACGCGACTTTTAAGTACAAATTACATTGAAAGTTCGAAATTGCAATTGTAATTTGAAATTTAATAACGTAGGTGCACATTTCCGAAAAATTACAAATTACTTTCATGTAATTTGGTCATGGTAGTTAAGAGTAAAAATTAGTAGTTAAATAGGAAACTGTATTGTCGACTATTAGTTCATTATTAGAACATTTATAATATTACTACTTAATACCAATTGGGGTTTTGGTAAAATTGTTTGGAAATGGACTACTACTGATTGTGAGATAATTGTTCTTTTACATTGGTGTACATAGCAGAGATTAGACAATTAATTCTAGTTTAAATTTCCTGTTCTCTGAATATTAGCAAAGGAGGAAGGTGGAATAAGCATAAACAAAAACCGTTGTGCCGAAGTTGCCGCTATAGTTGTGTGTTGTGTACGTAACAGCCATTAATGAAGAGTCCATTCTGTTTTCTCAAGACAACATGTATATTCTTATTTACTTACAATAATGACAACTTGCTATTGATCTGACAGCTTATGTAAGCACTAAAGTATATTTATTTAGTAAATTGTCGAATGTCTTGGGACCTTTTATGAATGAAAGACGATGGATTTACAATACAATAAATAAATTATACTTTCCATGGTTTAAATATTTTAGATTGGTATTTTCTGTTTAAACAAATATGAGGAAAAATGAGTCTGTTAGGTTTCGTAATAGTATTTGTGGAGGCCATTTCAACGGTAGGAGGGAAAATGCAATATGCAAAATTAAGAATAAGAATAATAGGTAGTAGCAAGCAGTGTTTGAAAGCAGTGTTAGGTTAGAAAAAGCAGTGCGTTGTATGTAGTTGCTCTCCATTAGAATGTAAAGTATTTAGAGTATTGTAAAAACAGAAAATGTGGTGTTGTGGTGTATGTATGATGGAGTAACAAAATAGGTTGTAATAGTGCTTGGTATAGTAGTGCAGGGAAAAGGATACTTTAGACGGGTGGAAGGAATATTATAAGAAGATGATGATGACAGTATAGGAAACAACAAATGGATGAAGAAGGATCAGAGTAGCTGTTGTGGCACAAAGGATGTACTAGTACTGATGCACTGACTGGTTGGCAAGAGGTACTGTGGTACGTAGTACGTAGGGTGAAGTGAAGAAGGGCGATATAATAGTGGAAGTACATACGTACATTAGATAGCTTTGTGTATACATTCAGACTACAGTGTATTATTACATAGTAATTTGATTCGTTGTAAGTTGTAACTCGAAAAGTTTAGAGGAAAAGTAGGTGCATAGCTGTGCGTTGTGCTTATTTGCACGTTGCACGAGAGCGTAGCTGGGTCTGGTCGGTCGGTTGTGGTGGTTTAGTGAGAATAGTTTCGAATCGAGAGTGACTGTACTGTCTGTCTAGCAGTGTGTTCATCGGTTAGGCTTAGGTTTATAAGTATTAGCTAACTTCTTCTCTGATTCTTGTTCTCTCTATAATGTGGAACTACTACCTTTAAGTCTCTGCGAGCTTGTAGAGTAGAGTAGAAGAGAACTGAACGAGTTCTTGCTTGCGAATGGCGTTGCCCCTTTTATCCTTGGGGAGAATCAGTCCCCGAACCATTCGAAGTTTTTGTCCTCTTTTCTCGAGCCATTTTTTGTGAGAATTACGTCCAGGGCCTCCCCCAGCCCCGTAAACGGCGCCCGGGAATCCTATGAGTACAGTCGGGGCATGTCGGGAAAATTTTCGATTTTTTCATTGAATTTCTTCCAGAATTTCAAGTTTGGCATGTGTTGTATGCATAGAATGGAGCAGTTTCTTCAGTTGTTGCCGTATACCTTGTTCCGCATGTCGGTTCTATATATACCCATACTTTCGTTTCCAATGCATTCATATATATATATATATAACCAATCTTGTTTCGTTGTTAGAAATGTTTGTATATATAGCGAAGACATTTTTTATATACATAATGCAGTATGCAGTTGAATGAAACGCTTGAAATATCTGCACAGATTAAGGATGTGTACCTTGCTTTGTATTTTTCTGTAATAAACACCAGAGAGAACTAGTGAGAGAGAGCGAGAGAGAGAGAGAGATGAGAGAGAGCAAATTGTAGCAGCACGGCAAACTCCAATGAATGCAAGAGATCTGTACTCGGTGGATGGGAAGT
>JABASC010004204.1:0-12316 GCA_019776185.1 Plutomurus gul | reverse complement strand
GAGTAGACACGTAGTAGACACAGAGTAGACCCAGAAGACGCAGAGTAGACACGTAGTAGACACAGAGTAGACCCAGAAGACGCAGAGTAGACACGTAGTAGACACAGAGTAGACCCTGAAAAATTGGGATGGGGATTCGTGCCTGGAGATGGGATACAATGAAAAATAAGTACGGAGAGTATTCCTTGGAGGTGGAGTAGAATGGAAAGTTTTGATGGGGATTAGTGCATGGAGGTGGTATAGGATGAAAATTTTGGATGCGGATTAATGCATTAAGGTGGGATACAAATAAAATAAAGACGGGTAGTGCATGGAGGTGGAATAAAATTAAAAGTTATTGACGGGGATTAGTGCATGGAGATGGGATAGGTCGATAATTTGTATGAGGGTTAGTGTATGAAGGTGGTGTATAATGAAATTTTGGGTGGGGATTAGTGCACGGAGGTGAGATAGAATGAAAAATAATGATTAGGATTAGTGCAGTGATGTGGGATAGGATAAAAACTTTGGATAGAAATTCTACAGGTGGAATAGAATAAAAAAAGTGGAAGGAATTAATGCATGTATTTATGTGAATAAACTGACAAATTTAATTGGAGATTAGTGGAAAGTGGAGAGCGGCAGGGTGAGGATGATATTGAATGTAAGGATGGGATTTCATTTAGGTTGAAAAGGTGGGAATGAATGAAAGTTAGGGTGGTTAATTAGTGCAGTGATGTGTAATAAAGGACAAAGAGGTGGGTTTGTGAACGAAGTGGAGGGCGTTGCATGTTTCCAGTTGCGTAAATAATTGCAAAACAGTTTCACTTTTATAACATGATTTACACAATGATATAAGGATTTCCCATAGACCATCAGTCCCCGTCAAAATGTAGGTAGTTTACAATTTGTTCTACATTGTTCTCCAAGACATTTCATTATCGTACAGCATACTGTTGACTTATCCGTTTTAAGTTTCCACTCTGTTCCACCCTTTTATTATCATTGACCCATCCACGTTCACGAACAACAAAACGATGTGGAGCGAAATCGCATAATTTCCACAACACTTTTGGAACCAAACGTAACGAAGCAGCCCCGGCGAAGCGGGGGAACCACCTAGTAAATGTATAAACAACATAAGATATTTCAACATTTAAGGGGAAGTTAACAAAACTAGCCAAAACGGGTGACCTTCGATAGTGAGAACTACGTATCGCACAAAGTCGAGTAATGGCTCATTTTGTAGGTAATTTCACTGGGAAGGGAACGACCCCCCTAATTTTTGTTCATCTTCAATGGTTCTCGAGATATTTATTGAAAACTGAAGGCGGTGGCTGCCGCTTGGTAATTCTTCGTATGGGATTAAGGGGGGTCGTTCCCTTCCCAGTGAAATACCTACAAAATGAGCCATTACTCGACTTACGATACGTAGTTCTCTCTATCAAAGGGCGCCCGTTTTGGCTAGTTTGGTTAATTTCCCCTTAAATACATTTAAGTAAGTGGGCATAATAAAAGTTTTTGGAATCGTAACAAGGAAATTTTCATTCCGTTCGGGCAAGTCATCCAGACCATGGTGATCATTTATATATTAATTAAAGTCACCAGAAAAATCTACATTCGATGTATCCGTTGGATTTGCTCTTGTATTGCATATTTCTAACTGTTTCACCCAACTTCAAAAGTTGATGTAAAAATTGTACCGACTGCGCTATTTGTAATTTTGTTGTAACCCTGTTGGGGACAAATAAATCCGAGTTTCACTAAAATTGAACATAGTAAAGCCACCAAGCGATTATTACCATTTTACCAAACATTTTGTACCCCGTATATGGTATATACTTTAAAATATGGTATAACAAGGCTACATAATTCACAATCAGATTGTCTTTAAATAAAGTATCTTCAGTGTGTAGTAGAGATTCTCGTCCACCCTTTTACATAACGGATAATTAAATTATTACAAATACTAAATACAGGGTATTTGTAATATGCGGATGTTACGTTGGCGTCGCATTTGCATTGTCAGTATTGAAACCTTAAAACTCACTAACCCAGAAGGATCCTGCTGTATGTTTTCCTCAATGTACCAGGGTTAAAACCAGGTTTACAATATAATATCGTATCGCGCAAGCATTAATAGTGTGTGGGTGTGTTCATACGGCTTACTTAGGATACGGCTTACTGTGCATACTTAGCATGTGGTTTCACTTGTAATAACTCTGGTTACATGCTGGTTACCTATGTCCTACCATATTACCAGTGTTTTGCTTTGAAGAAAGCGAATACATAGGTACACAACATCAATACCTCAAAATTATTAATGTTCGAAGCAACTCATACCGTGTTTGCCGTGTGATGTTTCGTGCAAACTATAATAACCGACTTATTGTGTTTCGCTTCGCTCCAATCATTTCGAATTACTCCATTTGGTTCGCGTAGTTGGAAAGTTTACTGAGGAAATCAATCAATTGGACACACTGTGGGAATAATAACCCTCTTTCAATTTTACTTGAAATTTCTCACTCTTATTAATCCCATTTTCGCCCTATTACACTGTTTCATCTAATATCCAATGTGAGAGCCAATGTGATGCGCAAATAATGTGAAAAGACAAAGAAAAGTGTAAAATCTGTAAAACACAAAAAAGTTTTATTAACACTTCATGTGGTTCAACCCAGATAGAATAACAATAGTTTTCTTGTATTCCTAAAATACGTATAAGTATATGAACAGTTTTTCTATCTACATCGAGCGTTCAATTAAGTGAGCCACCCTGTACACAGGCCGACGCTCGTATTTGCTTTCATATTACAAGTATTCGTTCTGCTTGCATACGTGACACAATATATGTTTATATGTGTTCGTATGAGACGTTGACTGTATTGTTTACCGTCTCCAACTTGTCTTTAATGCCATACCATACCATTTCAAACACACATCATCTATTGAAAGACTCATAAGTAAAAGGTTCTACTTTCCCCTCCATTCAATTTCACATTCTTCCCCGTGAGTTTTGAAGAGTTCTTCAGTATTTTGGCCAACTTGTAAACATACACAAAATAGAGCTGTCTTTTAATATTCTTTGAATTGTATTGGAAAAAATAACTTCCGTATATCAAATGCTTAGAGAAAGTGACTGCAAACGAGGCTCCCGTGACATTTACGTGAAGTGGGCATGTGGGAAACTCACATAAGTTTATCGCTTATGTGTCAAACAGGGCCACTTGTAAAATTTCTCTAGTGGTCTTAGATCAACCACTCTAACTTTGGTGTTCACATATTCAAGTACACGGATCTGTCAATGCAAAAGCTTGTGTTTAACCAATTTCGGAAATGGTCTTCAGAATCTAATGAATTTATCGTACGTACTCTTAAACTTTCACAATTTTACCAATGCTTTTAGTAATTTTGATATTTACTCTTCCAGTTTATTAGTATAAAATTGAAATTCTTAATTGCTCGTTGCACCTAAATAACTGTCATATTAAATGTCGATTTTCTCTGTTCAATTCTATTATTACAGCTTTCTACAGTCTGACTTTTCCAATAGGTGTACTTCGTTCGCATGCTGCACACTTTTACACATTCTAGAAGATACTTAGAAATTGAATTGAAGGAACTAAACTAAAATTGATAAAAAATTCTTGTGGGCATAATGGCTAAGAAAATGGCGGAGGATGGACCAAAAGTTGTTACTGTCGCATCACAAATAAAACTTATTCAAATAGTCTCATTGTTTGAAATTCTGTTTGCACTCATTATTGTCCTCAGTCAGGTCAGTTTTTGTATTTCATGTGATCACAATGTAAATCTAAAACTTGTAGGATGCTTCATGTTTTTCATGTTTACAACAGACGGTTGCCATTGCAGCTTCTATCGAGTTCGCCACGAGATCTTTAACAGGAATATGGACATCCTGGTTTTTCTTTTTGGCTGCCGCATTTACTCTCTTTTGGTCATGCAAATGCAACTTTAATGGGTATGTTAAATGTAATACAAAATAATGCGCAGTGTATCTGCTATTACGATATTGTATTTTACTTTTATTTAGTGTTTGGCACACTACTTTTTTTGTTTTGTATGATATGTAATTGCTGACAATTCCAAAGGCACAGAAAATGAGTTTTCTGTGACATGAATACCCCGTATCCTTGAACAAAAATATACATGAAAACATAAATATGAAATATTTTGTTTTGTGTGTTTAAATTACACTAGATTGTCTATTTTCGTATATTTAGAAAGGTGCAAAAAGCCTGTTATTAGACGTTAAAGGACTCATTAAATATTTAACTGACATTTAGGAAAAAGCATTTGTATTCTTATACTGATATGACTCATAATTTCATACAGATTGTTAGCAATTTTAGTTCTACAAGTAATTTCTGCGACGATGGCAGTTCCACTCTTCACCGCCTGCTGCATCCTTCTTGGTGTCTACAAGTTTGCCTGGAATACAGACGACCATGGTAAGAATAAGAATAAATAAGCTCCAACTACGAGCTTAAGCACCAAATTTCACAAAAGCACGAATATGCTTATAAGCCGTAACTAAACGTTTTCTCCAACGGAACCAATTTGATTACCAGAGACCAGAGATTTACACAGCATTCTAAACAAAAGAGGTATGTACATGTAGTGTGTACATAGACGCACACGTTTTGGAGAAGAAGCACAAAAAGAATTTTTAAAACCCTACAATGCAAAAGAAATAATGTAACTCTGAATGAATGAGAGTGAGAGAGAGAGAGAGAGAAAGAAAGAAAGAAGGAATTCGTCTGTGGAGAAATCTCGTGTCAAACGGTGCTTGAATTTTCTACAGAGACTGATAGACTCGAGACGGAAAGAAAGACTGAAATATTTATGAGCTTGTTTAACTACATTATACAACAAAGAAATGGCGTAGCTTGTAGATTCATTAAGTATATGTACATTGAGGGAACGTCCTTAGTGAACTGACTTCTCAAATAGAGTGCACAGACCTTTAAGAGGAAACTAATCAATACAGTCCATTACGTAAAGCTTAGAGACGTGCTGCTTCCCTTTCCTTCACTCGCTTTCTTGTAAGTGGGCAAGGGGAAAATGCCTATAAATTGCTTGGCTAGCAAAATGCAATGGCCATCAAATGCTAGTGTTGTAAACCAGGAATATACATACACATAATATGTGAGTGAGGTTGGACAGCATAGGCAATTCATAGGCAAGTGCACAATAAAAAACAGATAGAGAACACAATAGAGAGTCGCGTCGGAAGCTGTCCCGTCCTTTACTATCTCATCGCATTGCCGATTGCCACGTTGATTTCCTCTTACAAGTGAAATTCCCCTCCCTGTCCTTAATCCTTCTGACAACCTACAACGATATACCAATCCACGTGCACTAGAATTATATAGGTCGTTAATTTACTTCTTTCATTTACATCGCACGTATAATTATGTACGCCCAAGTATATACGTGTGCGACACACATAACATTTTTAGTAGGAAGCGTGTGCTCAATGCTCGCGTATTTACGTGCGCATCTTTCTACGGGCTTTTTCCTGTCCACCCCCCATACAGAGATATTTCCGGATTGATGTAAATGTATGCAAATGACCTGTAACTTATGTGGAAATAGAAAATTTCATAAAACCTGGTAATATTGAAAGAGCCAAGTCTGCTGGATGACTAGAGTACCTAATAAGCGATAATGGAATAATGCTTTATAGTAAACAAAGTAAAGTCTCTGTGTAGACAAGAGACTTTGCAGGCAAAATGATAACAAGAGAAAGCGGAGGAGGAGAGTAAAGTAAAGTTGAGAGCAAGTGAGTCTGTTTCCAGCACCATGTAAGGATGCACACACAGCAGAGAAGAAAGAAAAGGAGAAAGGATACGCGTACAGATAGAACAGAAGGAAAAGTGACGTGTTAGCACAAGCAGTAGTGGTGATGGTAGTGGGAGTCCTGAGAGAAAGGGAGAGAGAAAGTGAACTCAATGAAAGGACATAAGTATGAAGTAAGTATTAGGATGGATATGAAATGGATATTACAAGAAGCTTTATAGATAGAAGAATGGATGGATGGATGAAACGAAACGACGGTGGCTCATGTAGCAGCTTTCAGTTTTCTCCCTGAAAATTCCATTAAGTTCCTTCTATAATTTCACAGGAGCTGCCTTGGTAGGATCATCAATAACCCTCATGACGACAAATCTCATAATGATTTTCACAAGCATGGCTGAGATGGGTTTGAATGCCTACAATGCCTACAACTGCTACTTTCTCGCCTACGGTGGCCAACCCAAAGACGTAAGTACAACATGTAAACTTACATACAGCATTATTGTCGACCATGCCTAGCCAAGCAAAATTCATACTGATGTCTGGTGTCCTTCACCAAGTGCACTACTCTACAGACTCCTAGTCTACACAGACTCTCACTCACTCACTCACATTAGCTAGCACCACATTATTACGCCATCACCCCCCTATAAACCTTTATACTAACAGCGGAGGTGAGTGGGTAGATTTCCTAAACATCTCTTCTAATTCTATAACATTTCTCCCTTAATTTCTCTGGAATGTGACAGTTCACTTTGCGCTATCCTTCATACAGTCTCAACAACACCTAACTTCCTAGTCACTCCCAACTACAACACTTTGCCGCATGGTGCTCAGGTTATGTGCTACTACCTGCTACTTTCCACCACAACGGCTCCCCCTTTGTGATTCCGTTTATTAGAATGCGAAGATAATTTACTGTCAGAGAGAAAACAGCTTCATACTGCGAGCTTGCATACAAGAGTAAGTAAAGCATGTGGAGCAGATAGGCAGGGAGTGGTAATAATATTATTTTCAGTCTTTACAATCTTTACAGTCTTGTTTTCTAAACCGAAATCATATAGTGTAAAAAGTTTGCTTTCCTTCATCAAATACATACCTGTTATACATATACAGAGAGCATCTTTATAGGTGATAGTATTGACTTATATAATGCAACAATTTTTTGTGCATTCTTCTATTTATCGTATATGCAATATGCATGTACTACTATAGTAATAATAATAGTATGGAGTAATGCTAAAATTACCCGTAGAAATTGTTTATAATGGATGGATGTTACATATTGACTACGGTGCATAATCACTTTCCTGTAGATGGAAGATTAGTTTAAGCAGAACGCAGGTTCAAATTAGTGATAAACAGTTCTATCATCTTGGTTAGATGAGTGTGGAAAGGTGAACTTGAACCCTTCCATGCGTATTACTCGGGGTAGAATCAATAATTTCGTTGTGGATTTTGGTGCAGCAACGTATAATAATAATATATCGTATACGGTAATGCTCATTTGAGGAAAAACAGGGCAAGTATGTAGAATTTGTGATGATGGGATTGTGATGGATTGATCTATTGAACTTCCCGTCGTTTCCACTAGAACAATTACGACCAGCGTTCGATCAGAAGTTCCGTGAGCGTGGAGGCGAATGAAAATGATGCTTTAGGACAGGAAACAAAGCCATCAGCAGATCCATCCATGCCACCACCACCTCCTGATTTAACGTTAGCCCCGACGGATATCCTCATTATCAAGTATTGCGGCGTGACTGGTGTCATTCTCGCCGTAATTATATTCTGTGCTCAGGTGTTACCTCCATTTTTGATAGTAGCCTGCACACTTTACTACAATAGTGCACACAGCTCTGCTCAAGTCATAAAATTATACATGCTCTGTGTACAAAGGTCAAAGAACGTGAACGAAATTCATTTATTTTAGACATCGATGCTAGCACTAGGCCAGAACTATGGCATCAGTATTGGTGTGGGCATTTGGGGAGCTATTTGCTATGCTGTCACTGGAGTAGCCACTGTGTATAATGGATGGAAGCCTTCATCACAAAGGTAATCAACCTACTCGATTGCATTTGAGAACGCTGGCTCTCAAGGAAATTGTATTTCTATGCTGAATTTGTTAACTCTTTTCCCGTTATTTAGAACCATCATTATTTTTATACTACAAATATTGCAGCTTATTATTTCCATTCCAATGGTGGCGATAGCATATTATATTGTTGCCATTTTTGGTTCTTGTCTTCAGCATGACCCATCTCCAGATTGTAAACTAACAGGTACATAAATCTCGAAAAGTTCGCGGCACTACGTAAAACTTGGCAAGATTGAAAACCGTAACAATTATGCTGAAAGTGAATCTCTTTAATGTGAATAGGTATCACTCAATGTATAACTATTGCCGTAATGGCAGCAGTAATGGCTGTATCCGCAATGGTCCAAGGACTTATTTCACTTATCCTAATCCTAATTTGTGCTCAAGCAGTTTGTGGAATCCGCTGTATGGTAAGGGCCGCACGGTACAATTGTCTAGCACCCGGCAAAGACAATTATAATCGTCAAAGTAGCTTTCCATCTATATATTATGCAATTCTACCTGAATCCTCTACCTATTCTGCATAGTGAACTTTGTACTATTACTAGTAAGGAATAGTAATTATGTTTTAACTCACCAAATTCACTTACTGTTCCATGCAATACCTCTACCACTATCACTTATAACTGACGCGAATTTATTCTATTTGCAGATATCTGGAACTGCTGTATATCCTACTTTGTAGAGTCACAAACAACCTTAAATACGATGAAGTTCCTGCGCTTGATAAGACGACATGTTTTATACAAACGAACTGACACAATTAACAGTTATACCACATCATTACAATTTTGGGCATTAATGACGATTAAATATGTATTTATTTAAGTCTAGTGATAGTGACTGGATAATCGAAGGAATGTTTACTAAAGAGTCCCATTATGAAACCTTTTGAAACATGTGGGTTTAAAATAGTACACACCTACCTATAACGTAAATGAAATGTTTAACTTGTTGCTGTAAATGCCACCTATAAGTACTACTAAAAATAAATTTAGAACATGGAACATAATGATTTTTTTTGTTTCGAAGGTTTTTGTTACGGAAGAACGAATTTGTAAATGCAGCAAATATTTTGTAAGTTGTAATTACGGTTGTCATCACTCGTTTTGGAATTCTTGTGATACATGCTTTTGTATATACATACTAAATCATGTTTATACTATGTCACAGCTTTTCAAGTAGTACCTTTGCTTTATTGCATTTTTAGTACAATAATTTTATAATTTATAATATTAATAGGAGCATTTTTGTGCTCCAGTCACAAAATTCAAAAACCACCTTTAAAAAATCGTTAGCCCAAACTCACTAATGAATGATAGTAGACATACCTCACACTCACACAACCATTATTTTTGTATACAATACTAAAATTAAAATGTGCGCACAATTTTTTAAATGTCCCAGGAACATGTTTATTAAATTAAATCGCTAAAAAAATTTAAGTACCTATATATATTAGTATATGCCTAATATTGCAAATTTTTTGAAAAATGTAGTGTATGTATAAATACACATAGGGCTTTAGAGTTTGTTATTCATTTAAGCATACAACTTTCATAACAAATAAACACAAACCGAAGATTCTAATATATAATATCAATGCCAATGCGCAATTTTACATGTTTGTTTGTACGTACCTAAATATTTGAGTTTTACTCATGATTGCATTAGTGACGAAGTTTACAGCAAATTATATATAACTAAATATAGTTGTCTTGTCGTGCGTTAGCTTAGTTTGGCCTGTGACAGGAAAATGTCCCAAAATTATTTAAGACTTGCCATGCATATCATTCGTACCGCCTCCTCGACACCTTTCCAATGACGGTTCGATTGATTACTCATGGCATTCTTAAATAATTTTGGAACAGTATGCTGTCGTACGTCACACTGTGGCGAGTTGTAAAATGACTTACTGATTGTCAAAAGTGGAGTAGCGCAGAGGCGCGTATCCAGAAAAGGCATTCGGTGGGGGCCAGGTTGCTCGAGGAGACTGGGTAAAACGCCACCCAGAGAAATCCAGAATTGGCAGGCTAAACTACACCATCTGATAATCAAGTAGCACATCAGACCCTTGTATTCGCTACTTTCCTAAAAGACGAACGCTAACTACAATTTACCCAAGTAGCCCGCCAATCATGGATTTCCCGAACTTGAGGGCGACGATTCAGCCAGGCACTGGGGACGGCCTATCCTTCCTATGTTAATTTAGACTAGAAGTTACCCGTCTCTTAAAGAGACGGGGCAAACACGGCCCTCGATGATTTTTGATCAATGATATTTAATGCTTAAAGTAGTGGAATTAGCTTTCCTGTGCTTGGACTGAGTTTTTACACACCTTGTATGGCTTCACCTGATTTTTGAAACCGAAATGTCTTGAGAACGCAGAATTTAGCGAATATGTGGTAACAGTTGTACTGGGCTTGTTACCTACCAGTTTTAATAGTGTAAAATAACGTATAAATGTACCTTTTCTAGTGTAAAATTTTGAAATAAATCTTGATTTTTGACCTTATTTCTAATTTGCGCAAACTATGTCAACTACCATTGAAATTGAATTGGCGAAGGGGCCTTTTGAAGTAATGCTAGAGAAATCAAAGTAGGAGTCGCTACGTTTGCCATAGATGCCAAATTACATTAATAGTTGAAAATTACAATGGTAACTTAATTAGATAGGATCACACTTGCTTTCATGTAATTTCATAACATAACTCTAATTACACTGAAGATCGCTTAAGAGGGATCCTGTTAAGTGGGATATTAGGACAAATTGGGCGACCTTGGTTTGTCCATGTATTATTAGATAGGGGTTAAATTAAGTGGGACGATCCTTTCAGTGGGACACGTCTTAAAAACATTTTTTGTCGTCTTCTAGTGTATAAGTGGAATGTCTATCATTTTGAGCGTTTAGCCTATTTGCCTTAGTACATATGTAAATGTACCCGTACATGATTGAAAAGGTGAGTGAACTTCACAAAAAGTCTCATAAAATTGTAAACATTTTACAGTTGATTATAGGCATTCTAAAAGTGAATGGTTAGTTAATTTTGACAGCAGTCTTCGAAATCAGAATTAGGGGACACTTGCACAGCCCACAAAATCGATGTCAAATTGAATTTTATAACTTCAGTTTCTTCTTCCCAACGTGACAAGAGTCACTGAGCCTATGAACCAAATGGTGATTATGAGTCTCGGCACACTACAGAAAGCATTTAATCAGCTTGGCAGTAGCAAATGAGGAAATCAACACAAAATCTAATCACCGTTCTTGATGCTTTCAAATGATTTACAAATCCTTTAGTGTGTTGGGGCAATGTCACAGCAACTGTTACAGAGAATGACAACGTATTGAAACAGTCACGAATTAATGAATGAAAAAAGTCATTTGAGCTCAAAATACAAAAACACCTGCTCCTCTGAATGGCTATCTCACATTTTCCTAAAAATTATTAGTTTTACTTCAAAAGCGCAATAAACTTTTCCAATGGACATTCGAAAGTCTTGTCTTCACTAAGATGGCATATATTCGATTGGCAAAGAAGGAATAATTACTATATTATTATAGACTACAAAATTTGCTTCGTGTCAGTTATTTAACAGTTTTATTTCATTTCTAGTTCACAAACTGATTTGATTAAGGTTTTCATTTCAAGACAATGGCTTTACCTGTTTGTACCGTATTTCTATGCATGCATAATGAGTATATATTCCTTCGATGGCATTGGATACCAACATTAGTGGCCACCACTAACACTCAATTCTTCCAAAAGTTTATTGCACTTTTTCCGTAAAATTAAGAATTGTTAGGAAAAGGATTGTGAGCCCCTGTGGGAGCCTCAGTACATTAACAATTAGCCATTTTGCCTGATGTTAAACGCACGTCATTTAACATTGGTGGATTAGGAGAAAAGGTGAAAAAGTCCTCTAATTTAAAAATTATCATGTGATCTAGCCGTAAATAAATTTAATTGTGAAAACTGCCTATTTCGCTTTAGTGGGAGCCCTTTAAGTGAGCGAGGGGAAATTTCGGTCCCTTCGTGTCCCGCTTAAACGATCTTCAGTGTATAACGAAAGTTATAAATTACAACCACGAAAGTACAAGATGTTTTTATCGAATTAATTGCATAGGTGCACATTTCCCTGAAATTACTTTCAATACTAGCCAAAATATTTGGTTGTAGAAAGTAGGAATTGGCGCCTTTGCCCTTCATACAGATATAGTTCTACATCTCCACTTCGAATTTTTTATAGACTACTGTCATACCAAAAGAACAAAATTTGTGTCATGTCAATTATTTAACAGTTTCATATCATGTATAAATTCAGGCTTTGCCTACCTCGGAATTGGTTATGAATGATTTGGTATTTGGTTATTAGGGATCATCCATAAAATTGGCCAATTTTTTACCCCCCCCC
>JABASC010004203.1:0-12321 GCA_019776185.1 Plutomurus gul | reverse complement strand
TTAAAGGGAGTGTTTACATTTTGTCCACAGGAATTTATTTCAAACTGTGCATTGTGCACAGCCGCATGCATTCATTAAACCAGCAATAGGATTCTACTTTGTTTACAAACCTATTATGCGCACCTATACCGTACATACAAGTACTCTATTAAATTACCTGCATAATTATCTTTGTATTTATTGCATTATCTTGTTTTTATTAGAATCTACTCCTTATGTCCGGTTTCTATTGAACTTTTTATACGTGACACACGTATAGGTGCTATTTATATCTCAATTGTTCCTACTACTTGAAGTATACGTGAGCATTATGGATTAATGAATGAATGAATGACATTTTACGTTGTTTCCGGTAAGGTAAAATGTAGACAAATCATTTGTATTGTTGGGTGCCTGCTACTGTGAGCTGAAAGTGTTTAAGTAGAAGGAAATGCATTGAGCTGTCTGATTAATAAACACTATTAAATACTGTGTGTGCATGTGTGTAGTGTATGTACTATGCGTTATATAAATATTTTTCACTTGCATAGTTGAATGGGAGATTGACGATTGAAATACTCGTACCGGTAACCTACTAACTGACTGTTACAACTAAATACCTAGTTGTTCCTCTGTCTAGTAAAAGTAAGCAGCGGTTGCACTGCATTAAATACTATCAATTAGTTACCACCTATTATGTAGGTAGACTAGACACATTTCTTCAATAGAGTAGTTGCAACAGTATACGTAAGTTATAATAATAGAATGGTGCACAGCCTGATTTTTATCTTTAGCTGAGAAAACCTCAGCATTGCCATTGTTAATTCCGAACAAACCACCACCACTATAATGGAAGAGGCATTCCTATAGGAGTTACCATCTAGCACGGGTATAATAACTATTGTATTATTTTTGTACTATATTTATAGACGAATCTAAGATTGCATATTGCATGCCCATCACCTCCCCCCCTCCTCCCCCGCATTTTAATTTGTGTGTCGAACCTTGGAAGTAATTCAAGCACTAAACTTATTTCCGTTATTGCCTACAGAGGAGCTAACTTGATTTACAGCGCATGTAGAATGTTTAATGGTATGTAATGTTCTATTATAGGCCATTGTGTCTGCACACATAACGCATTACATAAATGCACGATGCAGGATTCGCATCCATGGGTTCAATAAAGATACACCTGAGGATGTTGAATCGATCTTTAGTAGATGCAGAAATATATAGGTGTTGCTTTGTATAGTTTGCTAATAGCAAGTGGAATTGAATGCTCTCTCTGTTTCACACAATACAATACCTGTTTGCTGAGAATGGGAAATAAAGTAACGCGCTGTGTAAGTAAGTAGTAACTACTTATAAATGGAAAATTGTGAGCACAAGAAGTCAGGAGGAAGTTTTATGCGTTCATTTGTTATTTTCCGCTCGAATGATTTGATGTGACAACTGCATCCACTTTAGAGAGCGACGAGAAGATTCTTCCTCGTTTCTTCATTAGTTTCAACAGAGACTCTCTTCTTTTTTTCTGGTGATTCTTGCTGGGAATTCCAATTCATTTTGAATGAGTTTACTACTGCGTCCCTTTTTCTCTATGAATCATGGGATGGTTTTCTCCTCTTCTTGACGGTGAATTCGTGGTATAAATTGCAAATAGTATTATGTATGTAGGTACTAGGTATGCATAAAAATGCAAATCTATTATAAATCACTCGACTGAAATCTAATTGGTGACAATGCAACATTACAGCAAATAAAATTGCACTGAAACTTCTATTCCTGAAATGAATGGCCGAATGACGCAATTCGAAATATTTCATCCGAACTGTGAGCAATTACGATTCATCCACATCCGCGGATTGAAATTGAAATTTTGAGTGCTTTGGCCAATAGAAGTAAATATTTCGCAATATTTGAGTAGATTACATAAATGCAGCAGTCGAATATTGTAACTCGCTATGGGTGTAAATAAGAATGAATGTTCTGCACACCAATTTTAGTACTAAATATGTACAATATTAAATATTTGTCCTAATATCTGACTTTTTTTGTACATCACGACGAGTACTGCATTAGAAACAAGTACAATGATCGAGTGAGTGAAACATTTCGTTTCTCACAATGTCCTTTAACTGCACATTGCTTTCTTCCTTCGAGATCTAACTGTGCCATCGCATGGCAAAGATGACAAGGCAGCTTTTTAAATTCCTGTACCCAAGAAAAGTCAGGTAGAGTAAAAATATGCCAAGAAGAATTTCGTTGCTGTGTTGGTACGAATTGTACCTTTTTGTTTTACGCATGTTTTATGGTGGTGGAAACCCTGGAACGAATCGATAATGAAATTGAGGTCCACTGAATTCTTCTTGGTAAAAATACTTGTACTTTGTATGAAAATGCAGCAAAAAAATCTCTTCTGAAAATGTTTCTTGTGCATATCGTATAATGTGATGTTGGAGTGTTCCAAATAGGATTTACTCGTAATTTTCCTATGAGAATCTTAATACACAGAATGTGGCCACAGTTGTTGGTTACTGATGCTCTCTTTCTTGTCGTGGTTGTTTACTTGGATTTCAGATGACAAAGATAAATCTAAAGTTTATGTTGTCGTGTTTGTGTATTCTCTTCTTATCTTATCGCTTGACAGGTGGTAAAAAAGTTGCAAACTTTTCTGCTATATGTACATCTTCAAATGTTACTACCAAAAAAGAGTCATGCAGACACTGCAGATAATAATAACATGCATAATGTAAAGTGACCCAGCGAAAGTTGATTGGTAGATGTCTGTACCATTTCTGTATGTTGTAGAAAATAGAAAATAGAAGGACACGCTTAGTGTCAAGGTGTTATTTAAATCTCATGTCACTGATTCCTTAGACGATTTGTCTTGTAAGTCTCTTCTTATCGTATTTAAGTAAGTTGTTGTCTGACGAGCGACATTTAATCAATTCGATTCTTCTTGTCGCCGTGTGCACGCAGGGAATAATGTTTTACAACAACACCTAAACCCTAACCACATGACACTGTTGACCGTGAAATTATGAAATTCGATATAATTATTTTTGTGCGCAATGTTTTTTATATTTAATTGTCAAATCCTACAAGTGCCAAGTACTGGTCTCCATATATGACCTTTATATTTCCAATGGCTGATGTACACATGGGCTCCAATAGACTATAAAATTTGCTCTCCAATAAAGTAATTGGTTATTTCTTTGCTTAAACGCACGCTTGTCTAGCTTTTTGATGAAGTCACTTGACAGTTATGTAGACATGTGCCTACGACGACATCGTGGGTAACATTTCCTGTGTATTTTTTTTCGTAGCATTGTACTTATGACATGTTTGTCTTTATTGTTGCAGCGTATTCATATCCCGTCGTCTCACGCCAACGATGGTCACTCGTTCGACTTTAGTCTTTCATCCAATGCAGATAAGGGTCCTCAAGGAAGTTTTGAATGCATTCAACAATGTGGCTCAAGGTAAGAAAGTCAATTAGTTCTTGTTCTATGTAAGATATCGTCTCAATGTCTAGCTCTATAAGTACATAATATATGTATAAATTATGCACATTTACTTTTTTATATATATCTGATCTGCTGGTCTCTTGTTTGAGTTTATTGTATTATTTTTGTATCGGTAATGGAACTATAATTGAAATAAAGTATTTATCTCGTCATTCTGTGAGGGAAGAGAGTGCGATGTCATTTTAAATTTTGCTTGTCATCTACTCCATTACAAAGATTCAATATTGCAGGTTGCTCTCTAGAATACTTTTACTAGAAACAGTACACACTCTTTTTGAAGATTTGTTTGAAACCCTCATTTCAGTTTACATTAAGATTAAAACAAAATTTTAGAAATTAAATGTCCCAAGATTAAATTAGAGTAAAAACAGCAGACAAAATTTCAAACTAAATTCTTCACGTTTTGATAAGATCGATGCTCGATATGTTTTTACCATAGTCATGGTCTATGCGCTATCAGTGTGTAAAAATTGTGAATGAAATTGCGTACTAAATCATTTAAATTAGTGGTAGTTCGCCGNGCTATCAGTGTGTAAAAATTGTGAATGAAATTGCGTACTAAATCATTTAAATTAGTGGTAGTTCGCCGAATTGGGGGTTAGTGATGGGTTTCACGACTCTATTTGGAGATGACGAGCAGTGTTAAAATATGTAGACTACTACTGACTTACTAATGTGAAGGGAAGTATAAGCAGTGTGTAAAAAAGATGTTTAGATAGGTTCCCAATGTGTTTTATCTGTTCTACTGCAAGAACGAATTGGAGAATGGAAAGTTGAGATTTGTTTCGCTTTGCTACCATATTAGGAGAATAAAGTCTAATTTTCTGCTTGCAACTTTGTAACATTTACAGGTGCTGAGATTTTATTAGGACAAAAGGAAGGACCCTACAAATTAATGTTTGTCAGTCAGTCAGTCAGATATAGTGCTCATAGTACACCAGACACTTACTGTTATTACAAGAACCGCATAGTGTGCATTCAATACAGGAATTTATGTGTACAGTTTTGGTAATAGAGTTGCTTTTGAGACAAGACAGGATATTATCAGTATCAAGGATCAATAAATAATTCAGTCGGCTCACGTCCAGCCAACAGCCAAACAGCAATACGCATTTACTAGTAGAAAAGGCATGACACGAGCTAAATAATGAAAAGTCTTTCCTTGACTATTGACTTGTTGCTGCATGTCCATGCTTTGTCATGGCTTTTCCTTGCTATTGTCACTTCTCTCTGTTCTCTGTGTAATGTAGACGTTACTCAGCGCTCATTATTTATCTAGTCTGCTATCATAGAGAGACAAGTTGGATGTCAATATAATAAATGTACGCAGTGCACTACTGTCCCTATTCAACGAATTCTAATGGTCCATGTCAAAGTTGATTTAGAGATGAAGTGGACTGTGATAACAAAGTGGACAACGTAAAATTACATACCACCTGATGCAATCGAACTGATTGTTATTTATATCACACGGAATTCCAATTGGTTCATGGAACACATTTTTATTTCTGTTCATATCTGAACTCCTAGTAGAATGATTCCTCAACATACTTGATTTATAATTACAAGTTCATTATTTTTAAATCTTAAATCGCTCTTTTTTTAAGTGGACCAGGTGTGACACATTTTTCATGTGCAAATTATAGCGCAATAATGTGTAATCTTCTAAAATGTTTTTCTTCTTTCTGTTGGGTTAGCCAATTTTTGTGGCTTTACCCTTTTTACGAGCATTTGATTTATGATTTCAAGGAAATGATAATTAGCAATCTTGTGGTTTTATTACATGAAAAGAGCTTAATCGACTTAAGACTGCAGTTTTCCGTTTCTATTGCGTCGTGCGATCATGTACAATTAGTACAGTGAGATAACAAGCGTAAAACTTTACTCTGACTTTAATGCACAGCAATTTCTGTTGTCTTTGTTGCGTAAAGTCTTTATGAAGTTGTAAGTGAAATTAAATAACCATTTAGCCATTTATTTAAGTTATACGTCCTTTAGAAATTGTGGTATTTGAGTATTAATATGCAGTGGCATTGTACAGATAGATAGTATTAACTATTTGTTAGATTTTAATGGACGCAATGCAATTCCCAATGCTGCAAACACTAGTATGCGCCACTGTAGTATTGACACCTTCTTAAATCATCATTAGGTGAAATTGCAAAGCTTCCTAGGACCTTCAATGTGTAAGGCTGTTAGTTTGAAGAGAGGGTTAGTCTAGTGCACGCTCTTCTTAAGTAATAATTTCGTGATGGCACAGATAATGTGGTAATATGCACAACAACAGCAAATACGTAGCACATAGCATTCTTGGATGATTTGCAGCGCAGATAAATAGTTAACGTGTGCGCGAGCAGATAAATGAATAGATACTTCGAGGCTGTTCAACTGGGCGACTTGCTCAGTGTTATAATATGTGGTGGTATTTTATTAGTGCATCGCAAAAACTCGTGGTGAATGTTGACATGTGATGGTGCACGGGTTGGCATTAATTCAAAAATCCGATTTCTGTTAAGGTCGTTGGAGTCTATGGGCACGCTGCCTTTCAAAATGACTATCCATGCAAAGGACGACGTGTATGAAACCACAAGGCTACGGATGAATGCTGTCGAGGAAGAGAGAAAAAAGGACTGGTAATTATTAATTCTAAGATTATATCATAAAGAGTAGCGACATACTTGTGTCAACAGCAAATTTGGAAATTTGACACGAAATTGCACACTAACTTTTAAGGGTGAAGAAAAAAGTTAAAAAAGAAATCATCATTAAACTTGATTTGTATGTGTACCACAAAATAAAAGACAAAGTGGTTCCGTGTCCATCTCTTGCATCGAGAGTGGAGTTAGGAATTACGATGAGTCTGTCTATAATATAGTGAGGATGTCCAAACTTTCAAATTTATTGCCATCTAATTAGCGATGAGAGAGACGAAAGAGAAAGGGAGAAACAATGAAACTTGTACGTTTGTGTTGTAAATAAAGTGTGAGCAAGTCAAAAGCACAAGAAATGTTCTCTGTCTCTCTCTCTCTCTGTGCTCACAAATGAACGGGATCTATAATTTCACTAATGCATAATGAGATATATGGTCTTGACTATGACGGAGGAGCTGATTTATTATGTAAACCATCTTTAAATATGTAATCCAATTATGTAACGTGAGTGAAGGCAGTAATTGTAGTTAGTTATAATCTGGATCAAGTTTTAACTGTGATTGTATTGTTTCGCGCAGTGTAAAAGAAATTAAACAAAATGGTGCAGATGTGAAACGAAAGGCAAAGATAAAATTTGGTAGTGGCACCGTTCCTCCGCCGCCACACAGAAGGGAAGAGTCGCCAATGTTCAGTAATCACAATAGCAACAACAGTCAACACAATAACCATCACTCGCCCAAACCGTCTCTGCTAAATTCGTCAAATAACAACAAGCTGTCCAATGGCTTCAGTAATCATGTTGCTTCGCCATTCACCAAGAGCAATCCTAATGGTGTCTCCTCCACGAAAATGCCCAGTGGGGGGAGAAGTGGCAATTTAGATGTTTCCAAGCGACCTCTCAAGTAAGAAAACTAATTCCTTTCATTAATCGCACCCCATACGCATAAATAATTACACACGATTTACCAATCAGGACTCTATGATCCGTATCCTAAAGAACTTGCATTTAAATAGAATAGGTCTTTAGTTAACACAATGCAACATGCAATTCCACGTATAAATGTTAGCTAGCACGTTAAGGAGATTGATTGCATACGAAGTTTGTAACTTATAGCGTGCATTTGATTAATATTTCACGCTCACACTGTTTTCTTGTTAACTATTTATATATTTCAGCATTGTTGTTTGTTACAATTTTTTACGTGTTTCTAAATTTATTTTTAAATGTCCCTAGATTATGTATTATGCCTACGCAGGACAAGGTTGACTTCAATGCAGTTGTTCTTTTGTCTTGCAGTCATTTTTCTTTACAGCTTGGTTTTTAATTATTACCAGCAGTAAATGTCTAGTTTATTATTGTCTTATAAATATAGGCGGGCGTATTTTAAGCGTGAGTGCATGAGGGCACACACACATGTTAAATACATATATTATATGGTGGGTTCACACAATGCATTGAATTACTTATTACTTATAGTGTTGAACATATTTTTTTGACTTGTGAAATGGCAAATGCATTGATACAAGTTGCTAATAAGATTTCACACTAATTAAATAGATGTACACTGTTTAATCTCTCCCTACTCACTCCCCTTTGTTCTGCCCCTTCCTATTCACAGAAAAAAATCGGCATGCATGACTGACTATTATCTAATGAGTTTCTTTGGTGGTTTTTTCCTGTTTAAGATTAATGGCCAAGAAATATTATGATAAAGTGTACTGTATAATTTTCACAATAATACTGTAAAGGTGAGCAAGTAAATCGATGCGCAACTGCTTAACGGCGAACCGTTCTTATATATTTCAATTTCAATCCGAAGGTCGTTCGTGAAGTGTAGATTTTGTATTCCTTGTATTTTTATGACCCCAGAAGTTATTTAAGGCTTCTAAATAATATTGCATGGAATATGCAAATGCTTAGGGAAGCATAGGTAATATATAGGTCAAGTGATGCCAATTGGTTTTAATGGAGAATACATTAATCGTTTATTACTATTACGTTGCTAACTATTTACTACCTGAATTAAATGAATGCATGTTGAGCAGAGTGTCAGAAAAATGAATTCGGTGTGATTATATTTATTTGGTAGGATGATTTTTAATTCTGTGCTTATAATTTTGAAGGAAATTGAATTGAATTAATTTTAATTAATTTCAGAGAGAGGTTGATACATCTTCTCGCTGTGAAACCCTTCAAGAAACCTGAACTGATAGACAGAATTCACAGAGGTGAGTATCTTTGTAACATAAATATTTTGATATGATAATGAGAATTGTGATTTGAATGTATCGATGAATCTCAGGGCTCTATCCTGTTTTTGCATTAAAAAATGTAAACAATAATTTTCCTGTTTGTAAGAATAAGCTAAAATTATCCAAAGATAAGTTGATTTTCGTGTGTGGATTGCAATTCAATTTTTTGTTTCTTTCGTGCCATGTTCTTTTGTGGTTGAATGTATTGAAAAAATTGAGACACCTTGATACAGGGCAGGGGTGTATGTAGTGTACATGCATTGAAGCATAAAGTGTGCGTTTGTAAGCATTAGCAACAACCAGCGTGCATGAAATATATAGTTTTGTAGCACGAATGAAATTAATATTATCGTGACGTAGGGTAGTATTCACACAAAAAACACACAACTCTAAGCGATAGCCTTAATGAACCTCTCACGTGTGTGTGGGTAGTTATAACACCTTGCTGATAGTTTGTAAAAATATTTTATAGGAGAGGAAGACACGTAGAGACATGTAAAATATTGGCTTCACTGATTATGTCGACGTTACACGCGTATTTTTAGAAATATTAACACTCCTCTTGTGTATTGATACAGCGTATACCAGGTAATCAAGATTACCTGGTCAAATAATCAAGGTGCTGGACTTGAGGAGGTGTGGTCTGCCTGACTTACAATTTATAATCCATTACTTCATGTAACGGCAAAACTCCAAGGATAATTTTTGCAGAAAAATGCTTTAATTGAGGTCCATTTATATCTGTAGATGCTTTTGCAGAGTATTACATAGTTCATTACGTACCCCTTACAGAAATGCATGTAGTAATGTGCTTGTAGAACACCGTATGAATTTTGTCACTAATATTAAATTGAGCAGATTTAAAGAATGTAGATATTTGTACTTACAGTTCAGGCTTGACTCTTTTAATTTTTTACATTCTACTTACTCGATTTAATGCTTGCAAGCATTTTTCCAAGATACTTTAAAAATGTATTTATAAAGAGTTTGTTGATTGTTGTCGATAGTTATCTTGTTAACTGGGTTGTTTTTTCGTCCAAAATGATTTTTATATTTAATACCTACTTGTTCGTATTCTGCAGCAGACTGACAATGCATCTATTTTTATCAAAGCGGTAACAGCACACTCGTACCTAGCTACTCTTTTGATTGTGAGTACTTTGTGAGTACTCACTCAGAAAGGGCGTTGGTTGATTTCCATTTCATCTAGACAATTCTTATTACACGTTTCAAAAAAATGCCTATTGATGCCAAAGTCGGCAGAGTCAGGCGCAGATTCTCCTTACATTGTTGTTAAGTAACGTGGACTGTGGAGATAACCCGGCCGACCGTAGTTCTTTTATGTGTCCATTTGAGGTTGATCTACAGTCTGTGTGAGCCACAAGGAAGGAAATCAATTGCATACAGAATACAATGTAATTTTAACTGGCAACAAAGGGTTCTCTTGTTCTCTAGTATACAAACTATCAACACAGACACTTTGTTCGTAATGTAATGCATGTACACATTGATGCATTACCTCAGGGATACTTTTAACTTTGGGCTTGGGTCTATCCTTAATTTATTTTGTGCAGTATTTTTGCACAAGAAGTTGATGCATGTCGATCGATAAGATAAAATATTGATTACAATCGACATGGTAGTCCAAGTAAAATGAAGGTATGTTGTGCGGATATGTAATATAGTGATTATGCTTTATTTGGACCTTTTCAGATGGGATAAAGGAAAAGGAGAAGAAACTGTTGACCATAATTTTGACGCAAGTATCCATTTACAAAGATAATGAGTACAATTTAAAACGTCACATTTGGAACGATATTCAGGAAGACTGGCCCTTCTACACGGAGCAGGAGAGACAATTGATGAAAAGGTGGGTTCTGACCTAATCATATGTAAAAACAGTAGGTCAATGTGTAAAGATTTTATTTAATAATAGTGGAAAACTAATTGGTAAATAATCAATAATTGATAATTAGATCGATATGTAAAAAATGGAGAAACATGTAAGTGATGAAGAGTCATTTGGGTTTGGCCATATGAATACTTAGTTAGTGTACTGTAATACCGATATATACCGATATAGAATAATAAAAGGCAATTTCGTTTATACTGTACATACTACGTATAGAACAAAGTAGTAGAGAGTCCAATTTTGTTTGTAGAAGCATGTGCATCGGTAGCTAAAAATTTCGCTAGCTCTTCATCCTTATGCGCTGAAGTTTGATCTTGAAATGTCATTGCAACTCGTTGCTCTGCAATGAAAGGGTACGTGATGAAAATGCAAATTGACGACGTAGTAGCTAGCATTTAGCAGTAGTAGACATTGCAGTTTTCTTTACTGAAGCCCCTCATTTGACTCATGCAAAGGATAAGTGTATGTATTTATATATAAGCACCTGTATAGGTGAGAAAAGTATCACTAGCTAAATAAATACCACCTATATCCATAATATATTATCAATTAGTCTCCCGTTGTGTACGACAAATATTGGAGTTACAGGTAGACTCACGACATTCAACGTTGCAGCTGCTGCAGAAAATCGCTCAAAGGACAGGAGTTGGCTTAACAAAGCATAATGACTTATTGGGTAATTTTAATGTACGATTAGAGTGTTTTTTGATGTTATCAGATCGTATGAGTTAGTTTGGTGCAGGTGGTGTTAGCAGGAAATCAATTCCTTAATCTTGTTGTTTGTTATTTATAAGGGAAAGGTACTCTATACGATTATTATACATAGAAATATGATGTACCTATGAATTATGAAAAAAAGTTGATCAAGAGATTCATTCGTTGCGGAAATCGCAAGTCTCACGCTGTTTACTCACGCTCAGCAAGCAGGCTTAAAAATCTTCCAATTGGTATATAATTTTACTTGAGCACGTCCACAATACGTCTTTACTTATAGAGTAGACTCTTGTAGTACACAGTGGAGTAATGAAAAGAGCTTAACTGCGTACATGTACATACGTACAATAAGTTAAAACAATTCTGAACAATTTGCAAATCAAATGTGACGCATTTGCCCTTGAGAGGTTAGCGTGGATTTTGTAGCTGCATCCATCAAGTCTTGTCCTTTCTTTTAGCTGCTCAGTCTAATTCGTTGGCAAAGTCAATTCCGCAGGGATGGGATTTGACTCAACTTTAGTTGTGTGATTGATCGAGTTTTTGGTCAACATTGATTTGCATAATGCGAAAAATGAATAGGATGCGAAATGCAAGTTAAAAGAAAAGGCTTATCAAGTTTTGCCTACATTAACTCGATTAGCTCGGTTATGTAGTTGGAGTCTCTTGTGTAATGTATGCAATTTTTATTCGTAATAAGATAATCTTGTGAGTATCATTCTGGCCACTATATTTCTATAGTCTATGAGTATATACCCTGATGCGTTAACGTCTTGAAGGTTTCACAGCACATTTTGCCTTTTTGTCTACGAGAAGCAGATTATTATATGGGACAGATTGCTAGATGAAGTTCAATACTTAGATAACAAAATACTTTATGGAATAATTTTATATAATTAATTTTAATGGATGATAGATATTGATATTATTATCAATAGATTATCAGGTGTACGCACTTTTATTACGTCTTTTCTCTTCATATCTCATTTCTGAAACTAAACAAGGTTTGCAAATTTAAATAGATGGAGTCTGTTAGCATAGAGAGATTATTCAATGGTTGTATTTTTTGATACTAACAAATGAACGCATTAACGCATTTCAGTAAATCTTCAAGATTTAATTTAAATTGTAAGTATATATTGTATAGATATTTTTCACATAGTGAATTGTATTATTGGTTTATTACACTTGAGTTGAAGTTTAATCATATGAATATTTCAATATAATTTTTTAGACGAAAGCCGCAGAACCTGACGCCGCCCGGAAGTGACTGTAGTGTTGGTAGTGG
>JABASC010004202.1:0-12323 GCA_019776185.1 Plutomurus gul | reverse complement strand
GAATTCGCTCCATTACGTGTACACATCTCTTAATTTCCATTATCCCTTACCTTGGAAAAGTTTTTGAATCTGTTATTGCTGTCAAAATACGCGCACAGTTCCTCCAAGAACATGTGCTTTGAAAATCAATATGGTTTTCCAAATTAACTTTCCTCAAACCATGTTATCTGTATTATTAGCATATTGGTTAATTTACGTTAATTTAAACAAACATCTGATCGTAGGTGTTCCTGCTTTGATATTAAGGCTTTTCCTAGTGCCAATTACGCCAAACTTATTGAGAAAACTAGACATAAGTAACAACTACCTGATTTTATATTAGGGTCATTCAAACGCCTGGCTTAAAAGCCGAAATTTGGCTTCATGCATTTGCAATCATTTTATTAGTCATTTAATTAATCAATTTATTAATTAAATGTAAAGGCTTCGAGAGATTTTGAGCTACGAAGGGACACGCTTGATTTAGTAAAGAGAACTGTTACACTTGCTCGGTGAAATTAGTTATACGTAAATTAGGTGCACCGAAACATGAATATTGACATTTATGTATGCAATATTTGCCAATCATTTTGATAGTTTTCTCATCTGTTTGAATAACAGAGAGGGACAAAAGTATCATTTCTGCAAAAAATGAAGGCTTGTTAGTAGAAAAATGGAAGTTAGTTGTAGCAAATTCAAAAAATTGACTTAAAAGTCGCCCGCACAAAAGCTGATTTTAAGCCACAACAGCTTATACAAATATTTTGCTATTTTTGCTAATAAATGCTCTGTAATTTTGCTATTAAAACTCCTCTGTAGCTTCTTTTTTGTATAGTAAGATATGTATTCAGCTTGTTTTTTATATCTGATACATGTGTCTGATTGATTGATTTCTTTATTGTCAAAACATTGTTCAGCGATCAGATCACTGGTCTCCCACAAAAGGACATTACAAATATTATAGGTTCTCATTTTTATTAGAACCTACATATATTTCTATTGTATAATATTTGAATATTTGCAATAAAAATGGCAATTGACAATTGACAATAGCCCATTGCATGGGCTCGGATGCATCCACTGGATGGGCTGTGATGGGCAAATAATATTACCATCTTTGTTTTATTGTATTTAATCATTGTTTGTATTATGTACAAGTCAAAATACTACTTGTCTAAATGGCCTGTCTGTATCATGTAAATATGTACTACTTATGATTATGACTTTTCTATGTGTGTCTTACTTAATAGATTCTATTATAGGTATATAAATATGTATTTGATGTCCGTTGTGGGAACAGCAAATATTCGCTGAACTAACAAGGTTTTGAAAGTCTGATAACAAGGCTTTGAAATTGAATTAAATTAGGATCATGCCTGAATTTGTAAATATTTGTTAGTTATTACCACTTGTGTAAAAACTAACGTGTAAGCGCCTTTAATTTATAAATAAAATTTTAATGTCGAATAATTTTTATTTAGTAGATGAAAAGTATACGATCGTAATGTAATTTCCTTAATAAAACGATACTGGAGAAGGCAATGTTTGTAATAGTACTGATGTCGCACAGAACCAGTGAACAATATTAGCAGCAACTAAATAGCACACATACTGTACGATCCACAGACGGAACAGATGAATGCGTAAATGGATTGAATACTTCAGGGAAATAATACAAAGGAGGCAAGATGATCGTCCTTACATTCTTTTGTCAAATCAATCCATTGGTAAACGGTCAGCTATGATTCTATTGACAGACTATTTGTATACTTTCAATAAAAGTCTCACATTATTTCTAGCTTGTTACCAAGATTATGAAGGCATTGATGTTTTAATAATACCTATAAGTACAGGTACCTTAATGGCATTAAAAGATATATTCAGAGGAGTATAAAAGAAATAATGGAAAAAGTAGATAATTTTCAGAGTGCATTGACTGAAATTAGTAAACACGATCATTATGTCACAGTCAAATATTGTCTTGTCGCCTCCAGATCTCAATTATATAATGCGTACTACAATTAAATGACTTCATGTAATCTTGGAAATGTTAAAGCATTTCTAAAGTACTTCCAAATAAATTTAATTGTAATTTTAGATAGGACAATGCTAAATAAATTATATATTAATCAAGTCTTTTAAACAGTTTGACCTGACAAAACAATGAGTCATTCACACCACTAAATTATTACTATAAAGTTCTCTGTATAGGCACTCTGTTGTTGATAAGGATTGTAAAAAATTTGCGGTGTATGCTATAATTTTTTCCACTATACATTTACTGTTAGTTAGTAGTGGACGGTCTGAAAACTCTAAATAAATACACAATAGTAAGTACATTTAGGAGGGTGAATAGCAAGCAGCAGGGAAAATGCTGAGAGAGAATGAGATTGAATGAGATCAGTTGTGTAAAAGAGGATGCAATTTATGAAGAGGAGATAATAGTACAGCAGTTAAACGAACGTTATGATTTTACAATCAGTCTGCATAGTTTAGACTTAATAAAGTTCATGCTTAGAGTGAGTTGAGGCTTAAAATGTAGCCGGTGGTGGTGGATGATATTATATTATAACATAGGTTGTGTGTGTGATGACTGTAACCCTGTACCAGGCCACTTGTATTCTTCTATTTTTTTGCTTGAAAGCTGAGCTGACACTGAGTCCTATTGAATATTAAGAGAAGTGGATGTCCATTTAACAAGATAATGAGTGGTAATGAGTTCGAAATGCATAACATCGAGTTTAAAATGAGGAAATTCAGATTTTCACTTTAATTCCTATAAACGGGTTCATCCTGTAGTCTATTATCTCCTGCTGAGCTGATTGTGTCACTGTGTTTCCATCCCCAACAACACTAGTGAAGATAAACTAACTCTTCATATTATGTTAACGATGACTTGCATGCTTTCTATGTATTGTGTAATAGTCCACATTCTGCTCTTTCTGTGAGTGTGTGTGTAAAACTGTATGTATTGATGGAGTGGGTAGAAGTTTACACAATGAGGATGTTATTAAGTGATAGCCAATTAGTTAAAGCTCTTTTACCCATCAGCTCACACTACACAAAAATACACACACATACCCATAGTTTTGTGCATAAATTACTTTATTACACTGATGCAAGAGATATGTAGTAAGTATGGGAGCATTGTGCATGTTTGCATATAATACTTATTACATGTGTGCACACAATACAACATCTAATCGAGTTGACACCAGAAAATACATCTAATCCATAAAATGGTGCAGAAGGGGCTCATCTCTCTCTCTCTCTCTCTCTCTCTCTCTCTCTCTCTCTCTCTCTCTCTCTCTCTCTCACACACACACACACACACACACACACACACACACTGTCGTCTAATCCTAAGCAGGTTCACCGCCACCGCACACCCCAACATATATTCAATATAGATTTCTGATTCACTCCTTCGATTTCAACACACCTATTACATACATATGTAAAATATAAATCTAACTCCTTAAACATTTCTCTTGTGGGAAAAATATTTTTCGCAATATGCAAAAAAAATTGTATAAAAATGTATTAAATAAAGTACAATCTGTGAGTAGAGGCTATTGTAGCATTGAGTGCATACAATAAGGCGTAGGAATGAAGGAAATACAATATCTTTGGAAAGAGGAAGGAGAAAGAGCTGCTAGTCAGTACAGATCACATCATATCACTCACAGTGGTTAAGTTTGGTTTGCTCCATTCCGGTTAATGATTAGGTAATGTAGCTCCTCTGTGATCTTCCTTCTGTGATCTCATTCACTGTGTAGAAGTAGTGGTAGTAGTGCACGACTTTTAGTGTATTGCAGATGGTAGTAGCGTGGCAGTAACACAGGACAGAGAGAGAGAGAGAGAGAGAGAGAGAATTCGTATACGGGTCCACGTTTGGTACATAGTCAGTCAGAGAAGGGAATGCCTCTAACTATGTACCTACATACTACAAGAACTGCACGGTCCAAAGCGGGCGGGTATTTCCGAGCAGCGTATGCACATGCGAGCAAATCCGTCGACTGACTAAAGAGATGTTCTAGTCAAAGGCAGCCCTTTTCTCTCGACCGCACAATACAATCGAGACAGAGGGCCACTACCACCAGCATACAATACTCACACACATATATATATAACACACAGAGCCCCATGCAATCATACAATGTTGGTGGTAGAATTGCCGTGGTTTGTCCTGCGTTCCTACGAGGGTATCATTACATTTGACATTGGACTATCGTTATCATGTATCCTTCCTACACTAATGTGAAGTTAACTACACCCGGCCACACTATATTTTATCTCATTTTCCTTCTATTCCCATCATGATCACTTTACGTTCCCTCTGTCTCAATTTGACTTTTCACTTGCGAACACTTTCGCTTAAAATCCCTGCCGACGTCTCAACCCACTTGAGTCTTCTTCAGCGCGGGACACTGTGAGCAACTCTCTCCCTCTCTCTCACTGTGTCCCTTGAATTAACATCAAGTCCACTAATTACCAAAGACTTTTACCATAGGTATATGCATATAAGCGTTGCTTTCACTGCCACCGTGTGCTGTGCGTCCGTGTCTTCAGTTGAGACTTTTTCTTACAATTAAGGTGTTAACTCTATCGTGAGGAGCTTCTTTGACGCCGACTAACTTTAAATTGAGTCTTCAAGTGACAACTGATTGTTTTCAACGATTGCTACATAATTATTGGGCTAATTGAACGGTTTAACAGTAGTTTAGCCACTAATGATGAATAAGAGACTGTTGGAAATGTTTTGTTATCATTGTCCGACGGCTGCCGGCTCAGCGGCTGGAAGACTCACAGCATCCCATCATCATTTGGATTATCCTTCGCCGTATTCCTGTAAGAAATACATTTAAACGAGTATTCAATAAACAATAATTTTCTTCTTTTTTTACTAGAACTGAATTTTTTTAACCAAAAATCAATTTAGATTTAATTTTTCATGTAACAACTTGCTTTTCTAATGTGGTCCGTAATCACAATTCATAAAGAAATTATATAGTAAGCTCATTCATTCCAAAAATATCTTGTAACAACTAACAACTAGTAATAACAAAGATGTAAACTAGTGTTTTTGTGTGTGGTGATGTAATTACAATTCACTTACGTTTACGTTACACTGTAGCAGTGGAGATTGAGCTGTGTTGTTGCACATACTAAATGCATTGAATTGTGTTATGTCAGTAGATTGTGGGGGCCAATCCTCAGTGTATTCTATTCTGTGGAGATTCATTCATTACAAGTTGATGCCTTCAACTTGTGTTCCATTCATAAATTATTGATGGGTATACGTGTACAAGTTGTACTCTAGTGTAGCAGTGAACCCAAACACAATCATGAAAGCGCAAGAAAGTCTCGTGTTCTCCCTCTTGCAGGCTTTTAAACAGGCAAACAGGCATTACTCTTGGTCTTGCCACTGCATATTTGGGTAGAACTGCAGCTACAAGAGAGATTCAGTTAGTCGCACGGACAGTAAGTGTACGTATGCTTGGGAGAGTTAAAATGGAATCAGATGTCAGAAGAGACTACTTCCCCTCTCTCGCCTTGTCATAATTACAACATAAACGAAATTTAATATTTTTGATGCCCTGCCAATTAGTTTAATTCAGTTAATTTAACATAGCATGCTCTAATTCAATCGAATTCAAGCGTCAGCCCACCTGCTATACAAAATCCATCTACTATTTATGTAGTACAAACAATAATGTAACCTCTAACTCACAGAGAGGAATCCGAATTATATGTAGAAGCCTATTTAATCCAGCAATTTCCCTACTTTCCTATTCATATCTCCACCTTTGCTGTTGTTCTTCTATAAATCTACAAGAGTATATTAAATCCTCGTATCCGCTCTCGCTACTTTCGGCAGTCAAACAGTAGTCCTCCGCGTATTATGCACGGCGCAGTCTAACTTTGTGTGTACATTTAGTTTAAACGGAACCAAGAGTTCACTTCTACACAAAGTTACTATGTCATGGTTAAGCTGATTAGAGCGTTAATTTTATAATCCTATTGTACTAATTTAGCTAGGTGAGTTAGTACTTCTCGTTGATTTAATTTAAAGAGCCTCGCTACATCCTAAAATGCTTCCAAGTAATTTCCGTATCCTCTCAGCACACTACATAATATTATGTGCTACAATAATATATGCTCACATACATGTAACAGTCGTTTAAAATTCTATCTACTACATTGTTTAAATTAATGTACATTAATGATGAACAGATTAATAATGGACAATCACTCATTAAATTAGTGAAATTAATAAGACAGCAAATGTTTAACACACACATGGAGTGAAGTGTGCAAAAAGGAAAGTGAAAGAAAAATACGCTCGTTGTATTTGTTATTCATCAATGTTCGAGTCTTACATTATACATACGTATAAAGTCTAGTGTGAAGAGGAATGCATATAATAGTAAAGCAGGGCAGTAGCAGCAGCCTTCAGAGTAAGTATTAAGTGCACACATTATAAGAGAGGAGAGTCTGGCTGCTGCTCCTGGTTCTCTGGTCTGGTTTGGCTCGGCATGGCTGCGTGAATTAAATTAAGGATGTATAAAGCCCAGAGTTAAGTGATATAATAAAAAATTCTTTTTATCAAAGTAGAGGTATTAAAAAGGTAAGAACTTAATAATAATGATGGAAATCTCCTGAGGATCAAGCTAATAAGGTAAAGTACGATAGAAGTATTAAAAAGGAGTGAATTACGCTAATGGATTGTGACGGACGGGACTGGTCTACTTAGTTTTGCCTTGGCTTTCTCTTCTTTTACTCCTTAGCAGCAGCAGTAGCAGCAGAAATAAAGCTAAACACGACAGTATTTATGGATAGACTGACTGTAGCAAGTAGTACGTGTCTACAGTAGTGGGGTCTAGCTAAACTCTGTTTTTATGAAAAACTCAACCCTTATGATCTGCCATTCTGTGCTCAGTGGTACAAATGTATGGGGTATAGAAAGAGTGTGTTGTCTATTCTTGTGTTCATTTCCTACGATGTAATGTATGAAATACGTTCGAGTCGTCGAGAGAGAAAATAGCATTAAGCAAGACTTTTAAGTCTTTCTATCTGCAGCCTTAATGGAAAAATTAAGGAGATTATACGGTTTACTAAAGTTTATACTTTATGTCTTCCATGACGTATTCCTTTACTCTCTCTCTCTCCGCTCACTCACTCAAACTAAACTGAACTGAGTCGAACCTCCTCACCAATCTCCTTTGTATGTATTTCCTGTTCCTCCCTGAGTATTCTGTAATATGCTAACGGACGGATACAATAAACTGCTACTACTAGAAGAGAGCATTACTAATACAGCAGTGTGGGTACTTTATTAGTCTATTTGGAATTCATTTTTCATATTTAAGCTCCACGAAATACATTTCTCTCTCTCTCTCTCTCTCTCTCTAGATCCTTCATATGGCTACTCTCCTGAGATCCACGATGACTCTTTTGTGAGGAGAAAGCAACGCAGGAACAGAACCACTTTTACTTTGCAGCAGGTACTTGGATATATACACTTTTCTTGAATTCTCTTATAAATGTAAATGCGCCGATACAGGCGGTTTTTACAATTAGATGGCAATACAGAAGGCTGATCAATTCTCTAAAGAGTTCGAGTTTGTAATAATTTAACTGACTTTGTTGGGGAAAGAAGCAAACTTTGGGCTCAGATGAATTGCGTGTCGTAAATAGGGCGATAACTTGTTTAAATTTAGTTTTGATGCTTCCGAGGTCATACCACTGATGCTAAATTAAATTATGTCCATTCAAAGGGACCCTTATGTTCACACAAAGAAAGAAATTTTCACCAAATTCAATTCAATATTTTTTCTGACAATAATCAATAATCTCTAGAAAGTTCAAACACTGCCAGTTGCCTTCATAATCTTGAATAACTTTAACTGTTGAGTGGTTAATTACTTACACGTGTATGTGCGAGAGCGTAATTTGGGACTCTTTATTTACAGCTCGAGGAATTAGAAACAGCATTTAATTTAAGGTAAACAACTTGACTAATTTCATGTTATCACAATAAATTGTGCAAAGAACAACATTAATGAGGATAATAATCTGTACTTATTTTATAGTCACTATCCCGATGTTTTTACAAGAGAAGATTTGGCCATGAAGATCAACTTAACAGAAGCACGGGTGCAGGTTGGTTCATTTCTTATTTCATTTTCACATTTCAGAGACATGAATGAAATGTCATCATCACCGTAAATAATTAATTATTTCTCGAGGAACCGGAAATTGTTTTCTTACATCTACTTACTTTTAAAGAGTCTGAACATTTGTTTAATTTTAACGAAAATGATTATTGCATCAAGATTTGCATAGCCCTTTTGATAATTTTATAACAAGGTGCAAACATTTTGTAGACGAAATTGTACAATTATAATATTGTGAAAAAAAAACGGTAAGTACACGAAGAAATGCCAAGAAAGTCAGTTAGAAAGTCCTGTGAAATAGTTTTTGTTGTATTGTTCGTATTAATGTGTCTCCAGGAAATGAATCGGTTAAGTTTGTGTAGGTAGGTGCATGTGCGCATAGTCTTTTACAATGTTAGGGAGAGAGAGAGTTGAGTTGAGAGTCGGAAGGATGTTTTCTGTTGTCAGTAGAAGAAAGAGAGCGGTAACTGTAGAAAAAGTCTGTGTTAAAGCCCATACACTCAATTATCAGACACAAAGTGGATTTAGAATGATGGATAGGTTGATCTTATTCGTTAGGACAGGTCTTAAAGCTCTACATTTATTTTTCCTTTTCTGCCTCCTGTGTGTTTGTAGCACTCCTTCCCACTCCACACACACAGCCACAACAGCAGAGTCTCGATCCCAAAATTCAACTCCAATCCAACCAAAACCAATGCAATGCAAGTAAACTAAACAAAAGAGCATACTGTCTGTCGCTCTCCGCCACTCTTCTAATACACCCCGAGATAAGAACAGCGAAAAACTGTGAACTGTAAACCTTTAAGCCGAAAGCCACAAAGCCTTCTAGTTATTTCCTTTCTCACTTCTATCTCTCTCTCTACTATTTATTTATTCCTTAGTAACTCTGCACAGTGCTACATGTGGTGAAGAGAGGAAAAAATTGTCGGCCAAAATAGAACAGAATAGAAAAAGTAGTAGTTTGCATTGTCCTCCTCCTAGGAGAATTATTTTTATTATACCCTTTTCAACCCCATCCTATTTTTCCCATTCCACTCACCAGCAGCAGCAGCAACAGCAGCAGCAGACCATAAGAGAGAAATCCGATTCCGTTCTATTCTAATATTTCCTATGCACTTCACCATTTCCTCTCTCCTCTTCTAGCTAAGCTTGTTTAACTCATCTGACCACAATACTCATTCAGCAAAAATCAAGTAGAGTGATCCAATCTAGATTAGTGATTTCATGCACTGCAATTTTGTTCAACAAAGGTTTGGTTTCAAAACCGTCGTGCCAAATGGCGCAAAGCGGAACGATTGAAAGAGGAACAAAGGAAACGTGGTGGTGGAGCTGGAGGAGAAGGACGCGATGACAATTCGACCAAAGATGATAATTCCTCCATTCACGGAGACGACTCAAATTCGAATATTAAAGATGATAGTAGTAATCATCATTTGGACCGAGAACACTTGGATGGGGACGACCAAACGGTTATTATTAAGGTTGACCATGATGACCACGGCAGAAGTCCATCAAGATCTTCTTCCTCCGTTGGAACGACCACCGAAAATAATAATAAACATGAGGATCTGCTGGATGAGGACGATGAGGATGATATAAACTCGTCCAGAAACAAGTCAAATCCATCATCGTCTCTTGTGCTCGGCGGCGGCGACGGAGGAGGAGGGAACCGACCAGGTAGTGCCGCAGGTACACCCGTGCCATCTTCCACAGCGTCACTCAGCAGTTCAAATGCTTCCATTGTCTCTGCAAGCAGTCTTGTGGGAGGAGTACCGTCAAGTCTCTTCCAAGAGGCGTGAGTTTATGTTTTTATTTTACTTGCACACAATGCATAAATACATTTAGCAAAATTTTATTTTATTGGGCCATTACTATGTATATATTGTATTACTATGTATATATTCTATTGATTGCGTAGAAGTGGTGGCTTCCGACCTGTTGGAGAAGTAAGACCCCAGTTACTATTTCCAACTCACCACCATCCTTTTGCTCCGCCTTTATTTTCACCAGCATTGAAAGGTAACTGGATGTATATTATGTATAATTTTTCAAGTTTTTCGGTACCATATACAGTATACACAGTACATTAATGTGCAGTTAAAATTATGCAGTATTTATATTGTTAGGGTTCGGTCTGTGCTCCTGCTGCCCGGGAGGATTGAAATCTCCATTGGGAAACCCTTTTTTAAATCCTTTCGGTCACCATCATCATCACCATCATCCTAGCTCCCTCCTCGGCAGTGTTGTGACCGGGAGCAGTGGTAGTCCGAATTCCGCTAATTCTCCCCCAACAACGCCTACAATTGGTTCGTTGATTGATCCCCGATCTTCAAGTGTGGCCGAATTGAGACGAAAAGCTCAAGAACACTCCGCAGCACTTTTGCAGACGTTTCATCAATCCCTCTTCTCATCGTCAGCTCCGACGCTGACCAACCCATTTTTACTTTCACTGAGATCATCAAAGCCAAATAACACCACAGAGTAATATATAATTAATTTGACAATACTCACAAAACAAAATACTCGCTAAGCACAACAAACAGGATTGATTGAAATGATTCTGCAATTAAATAAAATTATTTTCATTTGAGAGTGACGAACAGTCTTCAACTTAACTAGTCAAGTACAACCATGTTGTTCAATTGTATTGGTAGATCCAGTTTAATAACTAATATTAAATTGTAACATTTCGCAGCTAGCTAATGCATGGTAAAGTGCCAAGTCAAACACGAAGAAATACGGAATAATTTTAATGTTTTCCACAAGCATGGATAAAAGATTGAAATTGACGAAATATTAGTTGTTTTTCTTGCTTGCTTCATTCGAAATTAAGTCTTTCAATAAAAGCGAATACAATATTAGGAAACTAAATATTTATTTGCATAAATGGTTTTTGTGTAAGGACTTCATCACAAACTTTATGAATTTTAATAATTATCAATTATCATACAGCACGTGTAGAATTATTATAAATACAATTTAAGGCGATTTTGAAACAACATTGCAAAGACTACTGAACACTTTATTCCTGACAATGAAATTACTGGATAGTGGATGACCATGAGTTGGGGTAGTTGAATTACTGACACTAAACTTCGTAGTTAAACGTTCATGGTGAGTGGGCTTCGAAAATTTGGACAATGTTGTCCACTATTTCCAACAATCCATTTCTGCATACAAGTTAAATGAAATTCTAAAGATCACAATAAAATCATTTGTGGTTGTATGGAATCTTGGACTGGGACAAGCATATTGTAACTCACACAGTGAGCACATTGAAGTGAACAATATATCGATCGTTTTGATTTAAATTCTGCCTACAGATCGTGCATTTAAGTATATCTTGATCAATGTCGGCTTGCCGTATAATCCAAATCAAACACTTATAATTGAACGTTCGCAACCATCAGAAAACGTGCCGTCTTTGTCCAATGCAAAATTCTAAAGTGAAAGGGAAAGCAAAAAGCATTGAAGACAGTCAGAGAACAAAGATGTTTTAAATTTTGGCGTACTATTGGATATGACATTTATCACTCACTTCATTCTCCTTTATTGCCAATTAATTGCTCTTTCATATGCCGTTTACCTCGATTGAATAAAGTTAACCCTTCGTAAGTTATTCAGCATCAAGTAGTGACCGATTGTTTCTGACTCATCCTGTAGATATTGAAATAATTCAAGCCCTGAATTGAAACAGCTTCCTTTGAACTACTCGATAGCACATTTTGTATGATAATCGCAGAATAACCAGCTTTTTGAGAATTCGTTGCTTTACGGAGTACATCATCATTGGAGTCATTATTGGAGTCCGCCCTCGAAATTCTGCTAAGCACTGGATACATATGATTCGATTTTTACCAAAAACCCCAAATTTTCCGCAAAAATTCACATATTTTCCTTCCAAAATGTGATTTATGCACTCATTTTAGAGGAATTTAACAAAATTTTCTGTTTGTGGTGACCATGAAAGCTTGCTCTAACTAAAACCGCCCTCTAAAGTACTCTAGAAATGTTCGCCAAGAAATTCTTAACTGAAACATGAAATTTCATAAAAATCTATAAAGTAGTTAAGAAATATTGCAAAAATACTATACGATCACAATTGTAAGCCTGAGACGAAGAACAAGCAACCTTAATTTAAAATTTTAATTGAGTAAAATATCC
>JABASC010004201.1:0-12324 GCA_019776185.1 Plutomurus gul | reverse complement strand
TACCATATTAAGTAGCCATTTTAGGATGCTTTTTGTGACAATGGTTAATCCTCGGTTCACTTATATAAGTCTTAATGCCGTACATTGCCAGGATCTTCGCTATTTTCACTACTATGTAGTTCTTTCCTGGTGTGATGTCTACTCTTATGCTTGCATAGAATGTACATAACCTCCATAATATATATGTAAGCATCAAATTTGCCAGTAAGACCTGGACATAGTTGCTCTGTGTACAGACTGAGAAATGTTGAAAAGGTTGGCGTGGGAAATAGAAGAAAGCACTGAATTTGAATCTACCTTTTCAACCGTGTAGGTATCTCCACTGTATGCACTGTAACATGCTAATGGCCAAGGTTTCATCTTTCATTCAGTTCGAAGTCATTGGGAAGTATTGGCGAGGGAGGAAAAGATTGACTTGTACTGAACGCCGCAGTATGTCTGCTCTTAGTATTTTCCATATTTAAATTTTTTTCAAAAAACTAACACAATGTAGTACAGGAATTTGATTTTGGTTTTCTTCTGTGTACCCTGAATACTGGTACATCTGAATATTTTAATATATTAATTTTATGAGTACACATGTAATTTGTATTAGTACTTTTTTCAGTAAGTATTCAGAATTAATAATGTTCTAATATTGCATAAGCAATGTAAACACTATTAGTTACAATATGATGATGAACTCATATCGTGATTCTGCACTATGAATAATTTGAGTTGAATAATATATTTTAATTCGCTCAGAAATTTTAGAAAGAATGGAATGGACGTTGCATTGGAATACTACTTACTGAAGTATTTAGTTACTGCTGCCCCCACACTAATACGCTAGCGAAAATCTAGGATTAGAGGAAAACTTCATTCGTAGAGTATCTATCCCTACTATACAACTGTGAGGACGAAGGAATATAAATGTGAGAGCCTCATTCAAAAACTTACAACAGGATTTTCGAGTAAGCCAGCAATTAGTATTGTAGGAATATGTCTGTGATGAGATCAACCCTTTAATAGCAACCCTGGGCTTATGCAGCATTAAGCTCTTTATTTTTTGCATGCATACGATACGACGAACTAAAGTAATCGTGGGATGCTTTCCAACTGTAATTGTTGCACCTGTAATTTCTGACAAAGAGCTTTATGGATATACCATCTATGTTTGGAGTTGACAAAAAAAGAGGATGTTGACGATTTCCTGCGTTGTGGGCTCGTACAACTAACACCACTATCTGCAAACATATGTACGTTACAAGTTCGTGGTATACATTTACAAAAAAAACTTCTCTAATTTCTAATTTGTTTATTTGGCTCTACCCGCTTACATGTTTGTGGAAAGGTTTTAAACATTCAGAGGATGTATTTCAGACTGATTATACTTTTTAGTATAACCCTCATTGTGTCACAGGTAATTCGACCTTAAAATCCCAGTATTTAGTTGATTAACACAAAATTCCACACCACTTAAATATGCAACAGAAATTGTATTTGTATCAATTTAAAAAACACCGTCAATTTAAAAGTCAGACAACATTAAAAATATTAGGTGGATTACTGAATCAATTCTGAAATACAGATTTGTTTTGTTGGTAGTGGTTGGTTTCTAATAACTTCTTTAAATTCAATTGGATACGCACGTTAATTGTACATAGAGTACCTACATAAAAAGATTTTTACAAATAAATTTACAGACACTTTCCAGAGCTCCCCTCACAAGAGAAGACGTGGATAAAGTGCAGACTGACATGATAGCGAAAGCATGCGGACTTCAGTGTGTGTTCTGGCGAAAGGGGGATATTACAGTCTACGGCCGAATAGATCCAAGAATTCTTTCTTCTTTCTCTGTTCCCACATTTTTTATGCATTCGTGTTTTGTACTAATGTTAGAGGGTAGACACTTGATATAGTGGTTGAATGTAGACGCACAGGGGCATGTCTAAGATCAATATATTCACAGTGTATAAAGTCAGCGTGCAGATATCTACCCTTTTTCTGAGCACTTGGATGGAGCCAGCAAGTGAAACAGCGGAATCACTTCCTTTTCTTGGGTAATCGATACTGACCGGGAGTTCTTCATTGAATTTTCACTCACTCAGTACCAAGTTTACTACTGTGTGCTTTTACTGGTTCAGCCATAGGACTCTCATGCAATTGGTTGTTTGTTGCTTTGGCTGCATATGAATGCTGTGCAGAAATGTTATATATTGGCAATAAGTAAGTGGATAGATGAGTTTGGTTCACATTGATCAGATCAGTGAAGACAAGTGGAAGATTTTAGTGCCTGTAAAGTCGTTTTATGGTGAAATCATTAGGAACTGCTCTCAATTCATGAGCAGACCAACATATAACTAATACTGTATACTAGAAGTGAAACTGAAACCAAACAAGGTATGCAAACTGCTGAAGAGGGAAAAGCGATGGAAAAATTCTACTACAAGTACTACTGTGTACATACGTAGAGTAACCTTGATATGTACTATGTGGCAATAACTCTTTTCTTTCCGCCATTCTATAATACAATAGACTTTTAGATATATGACTAACATAACAAATTCTAACCTTTGTGTCCTCACAGCCAACAAAAGATCAAGTTACTTTTATTGCAATCTTAAGATTATATATCGTGAGAGCAAAAGTCAAACATCAAATACACATTTCTGGAACTGTGCACCTCGAACACTACAACTTTTATCCTCCGCCAGAGCTTCTTTCCCTACGGAACCAGAATAGTCGGAAAGTTTAATTTGCGCACTAAAAATAGAATACGAATTCACGGTCTGTACGAATGCTAAGATTACTTTTTCGAAAGCGGCCGTGAGCACACAGTTCCTTTTCCTTTTGCACTCAAGCGTCTTGTACGAGCAGATCCCTGCAGCCAGTCGCTCGCCTTTGAATGCGACATCATTTTTGGGCATTATTCTTACATTTTGGAAACTATTACCAAAGTGCCTCTATCTAACAACATATTGGTAGCTGGAAGTTAAAAAACCACCTTCGTACTACACATAGCTTACCTTTCAATATATCCTATGGTATACTTCAATATGAAATAAGCTCAAGTAGCAGGGACGGTTCTAGCAAACTACTTGAGCTAACTAATAGTTATAAAGATTGAAATATGTGACCGAAGCTCGTGCGGAGAATACAGTTGACTGTAAAGTGAAGTAGCTCTGCTGTAGAATTCTGTTATAATGGCGAGCCAAGTTTCAAAGTTATATGTTTAGTAGTAGAAAGGCAGGGAGGACGTATGTGTATAGGTATCTACATAGAATTGACGTGGAAGAGGATTTAAGTTGAGGAGAGAGTTGGTTGGGAAGATTGCTATAGTTTCGAGTTTGGTGGAATCAGTGAACGCATTTCAAATGTAGTTTAGATCAAGATAGGACGACGGCACGGAATAGAATAGTAGGAGCGACTGGAAAGCGAACCGACAGGACACTCCTGTCCCGCGGCACACGCCCCGTATTGATTTTCAGTCGATGGGATCAGAATCGTTGATCGTTGCCTTTCTTTACCACGCTCTCTCTCTCTCTCCCTCACTTAGTAGCCTTCGTGTAGTCTTGCCTGGCTCTTTCCTTCCTGTGATATGTTCTGAGGTAATCTAATGTAATGAGATGTGATTTTTATTCTCTTGTTGATAGCACACTCTCCTTTCACCCACTACTACTCTTCATCTACGGCCTTGTTGTCAATTATCAAAATTACTATCAATGTTACACACGCTCATACTTTATAAGCAGTCTGTTGTCAAAATACTCAAATTTCTTCCCAACCAGCAGAATCTATACTGAATATAATAAATCTTTTAAAATGAGAATGAACCGAAATTGTAAATATTATCCATATCCATTAGAAGGAAATACAAAAAAAAATGGAAGTAAATTGTATTATTGCCGCACCTGTTGTGCAGATAGTAGACACATCTGCAGTCACAATGGTTATTCAACATGACGTTAATTGCATTGCAATGTTAATTCAATCCTATCTTAGTATTTGCTTTTATAACTGAAGGAGGTGGTAGTTTAAAAAATATCTGCATCTCCAGAGCGTGAGATTCGTATACCTATAGGACAAAGACCTCTTTTACAGTAGGTACATCTTGCTTTCATGGTGGTGCAAAGGTACCACTACCATGTAGTAATACAAGATTCTTAGCAATATCAAATTGTACACAGAAGGGGTATATATATATTACTATTAGAGGGTAATATGCACTTTTTACGGAGTCGGAATTGAGAATGAAAGCCCGTGCATGACAATTTCGCATTGCTGATCCTCTTTGTCATTGTCACAATTTGAAATGATTGTTTGAACCACATCACAATCAGTCACTTGTCTCGCCGTTACCTTATGTTACTTTGCATGATTGTCATTGTGGACAAGGTTCTTTTGTCACTTGCTTTCGCTGCTCGTGTGTATCGAGTGCTTCATCGTGTTTTATATTACTTTTTGCTACGTGTCACTGTCTGCTCTTCACTTGTTCAGCTGAATTAGTAGCTGAACTCTGTACGTGTTTCCATAAGTCTACACTCTAATATCCACACATGGTTATATACTTCCACGCTCGGTATTGCATGTGTAGTGTCATAAATAGAAACTTTGGTAGAGAATACTACACGGCTTGAGCTATCCGTGTTCTCCTCCAACATATCAGTTTTTGTGCAGATTACAAAGTGCAGAGAGCACGTATTTAGTATATGCGCACACACACACACGCAAATGTAATAGGTCATAAAGGAATAGCCAAATACCCTGTCATGGATCCTATACTAGATAAATACAACCGTGTAACTTGTAGTAGTAGTAATTCTAATACAAGCATCATAAACCATACATAGTACACGTAGCGTGTCACAAAGTCGTAATAATAATGATAATAACAATCAGCTGGCCTATCTCTTGACAAAGCCATCTGATAAAAGCGGAGAGGCAGGCGAACACTTGCCTTATTACTATCTACAACGTATCTACCTTTATATGCAGACTAGTACAGAGAATGTAACGCATCCGTGTAATTTGTCGCAACTTGTGAAGTGACTTGCCTTGACTCGACTTTTACTTTATGCACCGCAATACAATGGCACAACACGTCGTTATGCAGATACTAATATTTGCTAACAATTGATACGCGATAAGTTCAGCCAACTTCCTTTCTGCAAAGCAGAATCATGAGGAGTGCAGTGCAACTATACCATAATATTATTTTCTAAATATGTAATGGAAACAAAAGGCTCTCTCAATACATGGCTAGTTTCTTAGAAGGTATACTATGTAGGTATATACTTAATATAAAGGGGTCTCGTTGACTTGTTCAACTAATAAGCCTCACACTGTTCGTCTGCTGCTCCAAGGCATCATCATCCCAATCGTCACGGTCCGTATGTTCTCAGCCGTCTATTACTACATATATACAAGCATTGGAAATGTTTGAACGTCATACTTTCATTGCATTGCATATTACACTCCCATGGAGACTTTTATCGCCAACACTAAATTGCAGATAATGCTCTGCTATAGGAGAATAGAGCGCGTTATGCTGTTTATATGAATAGTAGACATACTGTATACAATACACCTCCGCCCCTGTACTACATACTTTTATATTTACTACCGGCCAAGCATCCAAATGTGTGTTTTGTGCATGGATTGCACTGCACCAATATTTGGCTCCCGTGTACTTTCGTCAGCTGCAGTGTACTTTGTAATGCAATAGCACTGGCACATCACAAACAAGCAGTAGTTCACTGTAAAGACAGTCACAGCGCTTCGGGTAATTTTACAACGTATACATAAATACATACAAACATATAGAGAAACTTAAAATTCGCTGTGAGTACTGTCTAGAGGTTGTTTTTGTATGGAAGTGACAAAAGTTGGCTGGTTGCCTCACTATCTCTCAACTATAATAGTATATGCTAGTATATATGTATATGTAATGCTTGTATACACCCTGTGGGTACAGAGAAGGACGTATTTTTTTGGTTAGGGGATGGACACCCCAATGACATATTAAAGTTAATTTAGCGTATTTTTATTGACTCTTTTGTTTTGAATGCCCACAATATGTAGTGCACACTCTTCTGTGGAAATCGATGGGATAAATTGGCCGCGACACCCACCACCACCACTCTCATTGCCAACATTTCCACCGTTTCGTCTAGTTTATTTGGGAATCTTTGTTTAGATTTTCACCACAATCATTTACAAAGAGAAATAATATATTACTACACTACAGAGACTATCTGTACAGACTGTGTGTTTTCTGGAATAGACAGATGTACACCCCATATAATAGTAACAATATACATAGGAACAATATTTGAATAGGTATTGTGAATATAGAGAATGTAGAATGCGTGGTTTTCCGTGTACCACCGCTATGGACAGGTGGATGCGTTGCTTTGCTCTGTTCTCAGTGGATTTCACGGTGAAGATGAAGCTGCTCGTTAATCCTCTCGTGCTTCCCAAGAAATCTCCTAACTATTGATTTTTAAGAAGATGCACGAGCGTGACGACGATTTAGTCTATCTTTTGAATCAGCATCATCATTATCGTCATTGCTTTAGAGTAATCTTTGATCGAGCCATTCCATTCTATTCCAATACTAACTCCATTCTCTATCGGTATTCCATCCCAATCTATTGCGAGCCAATCGACTGTAATCCATTGCATATTGAATTGCATTGCTTCGTTTGCATGCCACGGCCATTTGGCTTTACATGAGGACACGCAGACATACTTACAATAACATTTAACAGAGCTATAGACAGCATGTATACTCATGTTTTGCACTTATAGGGTCCTAGGATAAATGTTATCACTGGGTAATATCTTTATATTGTATCTGGCTCGAATAAAAAGCATAAAGAGTACTGCAGTGAATAGAAATCTATATATAGACGGCTAAGTATCTACTTACATTGTATTGGAGTACAAAGAAACTGTCTTGTCTGAAGTGAAGGAATGTCCGTCTCTTCTACAATGTACATGTGATCCTATAGTTACTATTAGTTTCGTTTCTCTCATCGTCTCGCTCTCTCTTCATGTAATTCTCACTAATATGTACCTACGTATCAGATCTCTATGACTTGGGAATGAAGTGAATATTTCAAAGTGTTAGATTGGCACATTGAGGATCGGATGAGGGCGAGAGGAGGTGGTAAACCGATGAAAACCATTTGAACCGATTCAATGTGGATCACATAAGAAAGAATGGAAACTTGCTACTACCAAGATTTTTTACTCTCATACTTGGAACATATTTCTTCATTTGATTCTTCATTCAACGTGATAGGTTCATGTGAGAATGGTACGTAAGGTGTCTACACACGTGTAAACAAATACTAAAGATTATGGTGTCTGGTTTATTACTCTGCTCATATGCCATCCAACAACTTGCTGACACTTCAATTCCCTTCTCCTTTCAATCATAAGTATGTATGTAGAAATGGTGATGGCAAATCTGTATTATAACTATATGGCATTACCATTAGCAGTGCAAAAAATGTATCTTTTTTATGGTAGTTGGGAGAATGTATTGTGAACGAGAAACTTGCGGGTCGAGATGTGAGATGAATGGCATTCCTTATCTCTTTGCAATTGAAAATGCACACATGTTATTATGCGACATGTTTAATGCAAGTGTTGACTGGATTGTCATAATCTGCCTTCACAATGCTGACTGAGCTTAAATTACGATATCCAAAGAAAGCTTGCGTTGCTTATTACTCACTCTTAATAACATTGTGGGAGTTGGAAGCATCTCGATCGATCATAGGGCTACTACATACCACTTTCAACAAGTAATTCAAATACTGATTCTACCTAACACGATGACTTAAGTTTTTAAATAACTTGTAACAAAATTGTTGACAGCGTCATATTACATTTAGGAATGGAATAAAAATCCTCTTTTCCCATTTCGTTATTTTTTTTGTGAAAATGACGTAATAAAAAGAAGACTTTTTAATGCAGTTGGATTGTGTATAAATTTTTTGAAAATTATCTGCAACAATATATGCAGCAAGCGTATTATAATAAGTGCATAAGTGCAGAATTGAATGTATGCTCATATATACATATGTATGTATTTAAATTCTTAAAATTTGCTTTATGTTATTTGATAATTTATACACTTAAATGTTACTATAATTTGAATTGAATAACAAAACATTTCTCAAAACTATCCCCAATATAAAAATTTCTACAAATACAATGCAGCGTACAAAAATAATTACTATTTGATCCCAAGGAATATATTTTCTACATGTATAGTAATTACATAAATACATTGATTTGATCCTCCTGATGTTACCAGAAATAATGTTAATCACATAAAGCTCAGAATTAATACAATCTGTAACCCAAGCGTATTCCCTTAATTCAAAACAAAGCAGAAGTGAATCTCAAAGTTTAGTTATTTATGGAACACCAAAAGATAATTATTATTACAGTATTATTATCTTATCTTTACAAAATTAATTTACATTTAAAGAAGGCTAATACTGAATAGAATTATCCTTTCATCGCTTTCCGGCAAACTTCCTTGTTTAAATAATAAGCTGACTAAATACATTGGTAATCCAAATTTCAAAGCAAATCTATCTCTGCTTGAGTACTGCGAGTACATTTGCTTTTATGCAGCAAAAGTCCTGGAGTTGGGCATTTGTTAGCCATATTCTTCCAGAGGTAACACCACACGTTGTGCTGTACACAACGAATGCTAGCAACGTTTCCTACAACATACTTATTTATAAATGTACATGAATATTGTGTGCACATAAATACGAAGCTAGAAGTCTTCCCTCTACCTTTGCATCAAAAACTTCTCACTCAGTCAATCTCTCTCTCTCTCTCTCTCTCTTTCCACTATAAAGCGTTTCTACTTTACATCGCATTATTGGGTTGCATTACTCCTTGGTAGAGTGTTTCTTGGTATGAAGGTAGTGTAGGCTTGGCTCGCCTCGTTTCGTGTACTCGATTCCCATCCATTCTATTATGCTCTATTCTATTCTATTCGACTGACTTGACTGGCAACTACTCTATTCTCAATTCCATTGCTTTCCATCCCGCCTGATGATTAATGACTAACGCTTGTCAAATGTGGAGGCTGAAAGAAAGAATCGATGGCCCATTATACATTATATTTGTAATGCTCAGAACATGCCAAGCGAAGCAACGTCGACGGACGAATATAAGAGTCACTCAAACTCAGCCTCAGCTCAAAGCACAGCAAAGGTGGCTTCGTTTGCTTTGGCTGCCTTAGTTGCCTTTAAAATCCGTCTTTTCCTTCAGCTTTGGCTTCCTTCAGCCTCATCCTCTACCATCCACAAAAATTCTACAGCCAACATTTCCTACCTTATGCAATGCCAGTAAGAACATACAGACAATTTATACATAGCAACCTACTTACAGATACATATGTACGTAGTATTGTAGTAACTTATTGTTAGTACAACGGTCTTGGGTACTTTTCCCGCAGTAAATACGTACAATATGCAATACAATACAATGAAATAGCAGACAAGGGCAGAGAGACGAGACGAGACTCCAGTGTGGCAGTCAGACTTCCAGAATTTATGAATGCTTACAGAATAAGCCCAGAGATCAGTTCCAAAGCAAAATGGTGCACTATAACTTTCCTACTACCGATACTCCTTTTTCATTTTTATCATTTCACTTCTTGGCTAGCTATTATTCGGTTTGTTCGTTTCCTTTAAGTACAAAAAATATAACCACTGCTACTGCCGCTCGCTTCTATTCCACATATCTGAAAAACGGCATTACTGAGTGAGCCCACATGTACACAGAGTGTAGAAATTTGCCATAGACAAATCATGTCTTCCAAAAGACTGCTTTCTCTCTGTGAGAAATATTTCACAGCAAAAGTAACAAGCACTTAAAGTGTTGATAATATTGTCAGCAGTTGGCTCAACAATATCATAAATCTGAATACTCGTTTTTGCAGTTAAAAATACTTTGCTAGCAATAAAGTTAAGTCAACTGTTGTGATTTACATGTGCTAATTACATCAAATAGTTCCGACTTATCGTCTGGTTTACGAGAGTGCGTCTATCAGACGACCTAATCTTTAAATACTCTACGTTATAACTTTTGGTATATATTACATGTTTGTATTATTGTAGTTGTAATGTAAAGTGGGGGGACGATCTGAAGAAGAGTCTAGATAGTAGAAGATAGGCATTTTACTTTCCGACGACTATCTGCATCCACAATTTAGTTAAAAGTTTTGTGGGTGGAGCAGATTGAGCAACAACAGAACGGACGAACTCGCTGCTCCTTTGACTTGACTTCAAGATAACGTTGTTTTGAAAAGTGCCGATTTCTTATACCTACTACTGGTATAGTATGTACAAGTAGCTATAGATTGCAACTACGGTTTAGTCTTGTGAAGAAAGGGAAACTTGGGTGTAAAACGTAAAAACTGCGGCAACAACGGAATGACGGGAACGTTCCCTTTCCTCGTTCTCGGCTAAAAAGTAAAACTTCTCTCCTTCGCTTGTGTTCCTGGACGATCAACATTAAAAGAGCGCAACAGACACTGCGAGAAACTGAAGTTCGTGAACTTCTTGGAGAAACTGTAGCACACAGACGAACTACAACAGATACTTGCAAAAGTTGAAAGTGCGGAAGTTTCCGTTGTCATTGCTTTTTCTTTGCTTCTCGTTAGCATCTGAGAGAGATGGCGAGAGCCAGCGAGAGAGTGAGTTAGATAGAGGACGGGAAACGACAGCTGTTTCAATTCCTCACCCTTTTCTCATAACTATGTATCATAACTAAAGCTTATACGTACATATCTGTGAGTGGTTGAGTGTAGAATCTTCTCCACCGTCCCGGTACGCACACAGTAGTACATAGTACCACCACGGCTGAAATGTGTAAAAACGGTAGACATCACACTTACCGTGTGAACTTTCTGCGATAAAGTTTTTTCTCCGACAATTCTGACTTGAGGTAAAAAAGGATAATTGTTATATTCCGCTATATGACTATCTATAGGTATATATGTGAAGGCATTAGATCCAATAGAAACATGTTCGATAACTACACGTATTTTTTATTACGATGATACATAGCAAATCATTTGTAGGTGAGATAAATAGGGAAAGTAAGGGGTTCAACATTCTTCCAGAAAAAAGCAATATCTTCATAAAATGTATTGGTAGAATGTATGTAGTACAGATATCTGTAGAGTAGGGCAATAGCCTACCACCGTCCCTGCATGTATTTATGGTTTTATTTGTTTATCTGTTGTTTGCTTCTAAACATAATTTTGCATAACATACATATCTCAAGAGATTTTGTAAGTGAGAGTGGATGGTGTGTGTGCGTGTGTGTTGGGTGAAGGGAGGTTGTTGTATGGGAAGCCGACTATCTGTGTAGCGATTTGAATTTAAAACGAATTTCAGTTGTCGTTCCTTTTCTCTTAAGTCTATTACATTTGCGTCAGATTAGATAGGCACGGAAGGGGTAAGTGGGAACGATGGAAGAGGCGAGACAAGGATGGATATATTCTCAGCATCTCCAAACAAGAGCCTACCTATTTCTTTTCATTCGAAATTCAAATGGAAAGCTCTACTGTGAGTGAGTGAAAGAGTGGAAAGAGAATAGTAGCAGAGGATAGTGTGGTTGCACTAGATCTTCCTTGTCTCCTCTATTCACATGTGACAAAGCAATGAGAAATGTTGTAGAGGAACAGCTTTGCTACGTTTTCCCTCTCTCTCCTCTCTCTCTCCCTGCCTGTGTCTCTGTGTCTCTGTGTAGGGACGACGGGAATGTGGAATAGCTACTGCTGCCAACATCGGGTCTTTGTAACAGAGATATGTTCGAGTGGTAGATGTACCAGAAAAATACCAATGAATCTTCAGCGTAACATTCCACAGCATTCAGCAATCGTAGAGGTCCGAACGGCACAGAAGATACTCAGACACAGATTCAGTCAGTCACAGGCAGACTTTCGACAGTATTTTTAAAATTTAACAGTTCGTGTTCTCTGTTCTTTTGTCCATGGGAATTGCTTACGTTTGTTGCTTATTTACGTTAGAGAACTTCAATTCAATATTCCAATTTAGTTTGTAAAGACTTGTGCGTAAAAAATTAAATTGGTACGTCCAGCTATAGTATGCTTTAATGTACCTATACATATACCTTTATCTTTGATTTCAAATCTATGCAATTCTTATGCCAATGATAATTTAATACCAAAGTGAAAAATACAGACGCTTGTAAAATGAAACATTTAATTTAATCTGACAAAATTGGCAAAAGGGCTTACTGTAATTTCCAAGGATGATACAGGAGAATTCTTAA
>JABASC010004200.1:0-12327 GCA_019776185.1 Plutomurus gul | reverse complement strand
TCTATTAAAGCAGAATGCAGAAGGAGAAGTTATAGCGCACGATTTCCTTGTATTTTAGAACTCTAAACTCAACTGCATTTAATGTGTATCATCTATAGTTTAGGCATTTATATTTAATATGCCTCGTATCACTTTATAATTGACATTTTTGGAAGCAGGAGGAATGACAGGTTATAAGGCAGTCACAACATCATCAGCACACTCGGCACTAAACAGTCTAGCAGTTAATTTATAACCTGCAGGCTACAAATCAGAGTGTCAACTTTATGTAATACTGTCCTCCTCACTTGACATTTAACAAGTCAAAATTTTTAATGATCACTTTGGGTAGCGTATATTTGCATAAACAGTTAAATCGCTTAAACCGGTTTCTCTCTTCCCACAAAAGTGAAATCATTTAATTAACATACCATTCACGTAGGGAAAAGTTTTTTCACTGATTGTGAGTCACTCTGTAATTTGAAATATAATTTCCGCAGATAATGACACGTAATATATTATTTAGCATTTTGTAGTTAAGTTGACAAGTTGACACAATAGCATCTGGTGGAATTACTGTGATTGGGGGAAATGGGAATTGTAAAACACGTACTCTTTAGTACGCATGAATCTATTGGAGAATATATAGAATTATGAACCGGTACGAATTTCAACACACAGTTGGTTACAGAATAGGTACCGAAACTTGTCGTCATCTTGAAATGCACTTCGATTAGACAAAACTTTCCGTGCTTACATCAAAATCTACAGGATCTACACAGAGAAAGATATAGGCAGAATATTATTATTAGAACAGCGAAGAGAGGAACAATTTCTTCACAGTCAAGTCTAAAATCTTTTGAACATCCTTAATTTTCATGTTGGAACGCAGGAAATTCTAACATTTCTTACAGAGCTACACAATGGATTTAAAGAAGGAGCTATTACATCTGTACATTTAGTTATCGCTACTTACAAATATGTATTTAAAATTCAGATGACTTTAACTTCTCACACATTGTCTCAATAATATTTATTTATACGGTAGAAGATTTCGTGCGATGTTTTTTGAACACTAAAGACACAAGTAGTAGTAATTCTTCATATATGTGGAATGCAGAGGCAGACACCACAGTAAAAGTAGTTTATAGACCTATACAGGGCAACGTGGATTTCTGTAACATGTTGGTGACCTCTTTTATTAGTCCCACTACATAGATTACAGAGAGAGAGAGAGAGAGTGAGGCACATCTGTTGCTCTGTGTGACGAGTGCTGTGCAGCAGCAGTTATATGGATGTGTGCTGTATTTGTGCCGAGAAAGGAGGAAATCGATGAAAGTACAGCAGGAGCTCTGTTACAACAACAACAGTTTCTTCGTTGATTTACACGGCTGCCTTGTCTCTACGCATTCGGTTGCCTCTACGTATCAGGGTGTTGATAGGACGAATGTACCAAGGTTTCCCCATTTTCAGCTGATTCAAAGTTGATTCTTCTTTATAAAATATCTCCAATTGGGGATTTGCTTTGTTAAGGATCCTTAGTGGCTCCAAAATGTCCGTCGTCGACATTTGAATGTAGAGACGACGAAGGGTGAAGATGTGGGCGAGGGCGGCCAGCGAGTCGGGTGACAACTGAAATTTTAAGATATGGTGAAACAAATTGAAATTGAGGAATTCAAAGTGGGCAGAGTTTGAGAAAGTTTGTGTGTGGTTTGGACATTTTTGCAACGAAATTTTTACCATTACCTGGATGCCATTAATTAAGGAAAGACTTTCGAGCTTCGGGAGGTAAACGACTCCGAATGCGATCGTGAGTCCGGTTATTCGACAATCTACTCGATTGTGGTCGCCGTTGATTATCTCCAATAATCGTAAATCTTAAATTAAAAGAAAGTTGGATTTTTAAATGTTTGTGTGATCTAATTTTACTTCTAGTCTGTACAATATTACTTTTTAAACTTCCAATAAACGGTGTTTCATCTTCCATCTGAAAACTTTTGATTTTTTTCTTTTTTAATTTCTTGAACGGTTTTACACACATCAGGCCCAAATCAGTGAGATTGTCCCCCCAGATGACCAACTCTTCCAGCAGCGGCATCAATTTATAAATCTCCTTCATGATTCCATCGGTGGCCATGATTTCTAATTTTCTCAAGTCAGGAAAGGCGCTTGCAATTATACAGATTTCATTTTCTGGCACCAATTCCGTCAATTTCAAAGCCTGTATTTTCGGGTAGCATTTTTCCACTGGTGCTTCCAAAACGTGGAAAATTTTTATGGCTCCCCCAAAGAAATCCAGAGAATGCGTTCGCTCAAAGTTCAGTTCAGTCAAACAGGGGAACAAATCCAGAAATCCATTTGTAAGCATGCTGTAACACATAGTGAGCTTAGTCACATGGTCCATTTTCGGGAAAGCGAACAATGTTTGTTGACCGGGTAGTTTGGGGGCCAGATCGTAATCGGGGTCGTGGTCCAATTCATTGTGGCCGCTGCCCACGCTTGCAGCCACGTCGATTGGATTTTCAGCCATATTCGAGGGCACAGCGATGGCCAGTCGAATATCGAGCACTTTCAATGTGGAAGACTGCTGCACCATGAAAAGAAAGAGCCACTTTCCCTGATCGTCGATTTTAATTTGAAATGCTAATTTCTTCAGTTTCAGTTCGATCTTGAAGAGCCACTTGAAGTCGCTACTGTCGATCCACTCGTAGTCACAAGACAAACTGTGGATATTCTGCAAATTTCCCGCGTAGTGAGACACCATAAATATATCAATAAATTTTACCATTCGGGGGGCACGACTGAAAGGTCGTGGCCTGTACAGCAATTCCTCCAGATTTGGCATGTGCGAGAAAATATCATTGCACATATCGACAGACTTGACGACAGAAGTGTCATACCAGGTGAATTGACGAATATTTTTCAGCTTGGGTCGATTAATGTCGAAAATCCCACCGTCATCATCCAATTCATCGTAGCACATGCGAATGTAGAACTGCTCCAGATTGGGGCAGTGGGTGGGAAGCATCATAAACACTTCTTGAGCGTGTAAATTGTCCAGCCAATTGTCATAGTAAATTTCTAATGTTCGTATATTATGGCCGAAAATTTGAAAAAAATTCTGTACAGGAAAACTTCGGTAAGGTAATAAATCTTCGTTCAGTTCCAAGGCAAAATCCCTAAAGATCGAATAGTCTATGTCTCTGAATTCATTTGTAAATTCTTCGATGCTTGACTCCTGCTGTCCATCATCATCACCCGTGACGAACGTGATCTTACGAATTCGATTCGCAATATGCTGTCCCGCTTCCCCGTGCCATAAATGACACACTCGACGACAAGTTCGAAGGTCTTTCAAATCCACATTCGATAATAATTTCGCCAGCAACTGAAAAAACGTAAAATACTTGATTGCTATGTATCTATTGTTGTTATTTGGAAATTATAGGAATTCTCCTAACAAATTACAAACAACGACAATAATATATTAATTAGTGCTTCAAGATTTTACCTCCGGGATCTTGAATGGGTTGTCGTGGATGTTTTTCTGATTCCTTGACTCCTCCACCACCATCAGGGACATTGTGCGCACAGGAATTACCTACTTTCGTCTTTGTAACATCAGAAAAGTGGATCACTAAGAAATGTAGAAAAAGTAATTGGTCTGTTTGAAATAAACGATTACTAGGATTACTAAGAGGAAAAAATTTGAACGTGTAAAATGGAATTCAATGGCTAGAAGGTCGACTGTGAATAATATTCCATGTTTGGTGGTGGTAGTGGAGTGGGATGATGTGACGTAACTATATCTGCACTAGTAAAAGAGTAGAGTACACGGTCCTATGAATGAAAACATCTGCCCATACGAATCTTTCAATATTCTTACGTTTTATACACGAGAGAGTGAGGATTCCTTTCATTCCCATTTTCTCTCTCGTCCCACATTCAATTCACCTTCGCAGCACAAGAGAAAGCGTGAGAAATGTGTACACGAGCCGAATTTCCCCGAGAAATCGAACGCGCATGCGCAATGCTCTCATTTTTCATTCGCCCTCCTTTCAACTCTGTGCAAATATGAAAGTAGTGAAAATTTTTTCTTCTTCAAAGAGACCATTGAGTACTCTCTCACTCACTCAGAGCAGAATGCCTACACTAGGACTAAAAGTGATAGCCTTCATTCTCTAAGCTCTCTCTCTCTCTCTCGCTCAGGTTTCAATTGACTCGTGCTTTTGTGTCAGCATCTGGGCCCACATAATATAATAGGAGCCGAACAAAGGAAACGTCCAAATGAATACCATTGTTAACTGAATCTGCACTTATTCCCTCATTTCCACACTCATAAATAAAACTGTATGAGCACGAGCTCTTATGGGCCATGGGCCATGGGTAGACGACACACAGGATATCAAATAAGTGGAAAAACCACTTTCTCCATTTAATTCCCGTGTTCATAGAATGTTTTTATCTCATTCTACTTTTTCTTGTCATTTACTGGCCTACACGAGTCCTAGAATATAACTTTGGTCTGCATAAACGATGTGTTACACAGGTGTGCTTTTATAATTAATGGCAGGACGGCAGCAGACTCCGAGAACCGAGAAGGGGAAATTGTTCTGCTCATGCGTTTGTCATGGATGACTGACTGAACTTACGAGGATGATTTTTATTAGAGAATGCAAATATTCGTTTGATGATTTCTTTATTCTAACTTTTGTAAAGAATTATTTAGAGATGAGACGTTCGATGTTCTCTGAACCGTAAAAGAATCCTGAAGGAACCAAGTTACATTTTTAAAAACTCATTACAATTCTATTTTCTGCTGCAATCAGCAGAATAGTTCTTGGCACATGCTATTCATAATAAGTCAAGGACGGATGGCAAATGTATGCAACAGCGTAGGAAGACTCCCACCCAGTATCTTGTCCACTTGTTCTACGTAATGTATTAATAATAATAGTATAAGGTTGGTTATTACAATACCAAGAATTTACCTGTCATCTCTCTTTCACTAATATTAAATGAGCTATCCTGATTCAGGGTTTCAATTTTTCCTTCCCATACCACTTTTACCATAAAATAAAATAGCAAAAGGTTAAATGGGAATATCCCACCAGGGGAAGGGAAAACTCAGAGTTTTTCAACCATAAACCCTGACCCACGGGTTTTTCATCGGTTTTTGATTTTTGGGTTTTGCACGTATGCATAGGGTAACCCAAACCCAAAAACACACCCCGACACACCCTGATCCCACTCGACCCCACATGTAGATTTTTCATTTTCTAATTCACAGGTGCATTTATTTTTATGTATTCTGTTGAATTTTACTGAAATTTGAAATGTTTTGAGCTGGGCTTTAGTTACCAACAATGGCCACAGTTACAAGACAATTCTTCCCTTCAAGAGTTGCCCCTGTTATTCAAAATAGTTACAATGACTAATTGTCAGTATGTGAGCCCCACTACTTTAGCCTTCTACGTTGGAAGACTCCGATTGTCTTGCCACCTATACAAAGTTGACCTTCATTGTGAAGCATTGAAAATTTGCTGTATATAAATATAATCATAAGTTCCATTTACGACGACCTCCGACCTCGTTCGAACAAAAGTGTGCCTTTTCAATTTGTCCAATTATACCCCAAAATTATTCCTTATTCTAACCCACTGGGAGACCCCATCTGGAAAATTTGCCATAATTATTTTGACCCCCTTGGATCTATGTGGAATTCAATTAAGGTTACACCCGTTAAAGAAAAAATCTAACCGTCCTTTAGAAAAAAACCGAGGTTTTGGGACCTTGTCCCTTAAAAGCAATAACTCTAAGGATACAGATACAGGTACAAGAAAGAAGGATGAGTGAGACACGCAGGAATCAACGAAGAAAAAGAGACTACCTGTGAACACCTAAGTACACAATAAAGAATGCCATCAACGATGACTGAAGAAGTTGTCGTTGTCCTCTCGCACATGTACATATCAGATTACTTACAATTAGTGTTCTCACTCCACCACCGTTGCTGAATCCTATCAACTCGCCGAGTCAATTTTGTACACAATAAATAAAAACTGTATTGGGGCAAAAATCTAAAACGTTATAATTTGCGACCGTCTCAGGTGGCTACAATGAATTTCTTTCATTTGCAAAATCCGTTTAGCTGTTTTACACACTTTGTCCGTTCGTTTCACTTGTGTATGGAGATTTTTCGAATCCCAGCGCACTCCGCGAATAAATGACAAACAGGCGAGCAGCGTGATATTATACAGGCATATTCTGTATATGAGTAATGAAGTATACTTCTCGCATAATTAGCCGTTCATGTAATTCAATGTGCACAATGCCACATTACATATTCCTCCTACAAGACTGCAAAAACATAGTCCATTTGAAGTTTCAGCAAGCAACGGTCGCTCCTCCCCCTCCCTTGTGTACCATATCTTGTTTCTGTTAATAATAATATTCTGCACATCTCGTCAACATCATATAATAATGACACGTCACATTTCACAATACCAACTAAGTAGCAGCTTCGTCGTATCGTATATTTTGCTTTAATTTACATATTTACTTTATGAGAAATTGTGCAAAGAGTAGACAGTAAAGAGAGAGTAGATGCTTTACACAGAAGCTCCTATTTAGTAATTGCTTATTGCGCCCCGTTGCTCTCCTTTTCTGCTACTTCTGAGAATTTTACCAGTGACCCGGTTCTAATGTAATCTCTGAAGTGATGCGTAATAGCGTACTACCTTATTGATTCTATGTCTGTAGGTAATACATATAGAATCAGATTCTTTGTATGCAATTATGTAGTTCGTTTACCATCTACGGACTACTTTGAATCCTAAACTGAAGTTAGATGGATAGGAAATTCACGGTTGATTAACTGCTATTCATAGAGGATGGAGTTTAGAATGACGGAAGCACCTCAACGAACCACCTTGTATAATGAAGGGATTAAGGACTCGTGAGGAAAATAGATTCGAAGCATCTTTCCCATTTGTAGGAGATACGTGAAATGAAGCCTCACCTCATCGGCCTTTACTTATATAGATTGTCCTGAAGGATACTTTCCCATTGAAAGTTTTAATATTACGCAACATAAATTCATTCTTGAGCACGGTGTAGCTGAGGTTCTGGAGGGGAAGTCATTTAATAATTTTAAAATGCTTAAATTTCCCAACCCTCTGGCAATTCTTTTTGGGCAATTTCGATCCGCTCTGTGGGCTAGGCCCACAAAATTACTTCAGAATCGATGAAAATTATAGTAGCACTTCTTGGACTTTTCCCTAAAAATTGATTTCTATGTTTCGCGAAAAAGTCAGAAAATAAATTTTCAACAATATTGAGGAAATTTTTTGAAGCATTCAAAAAATTGAGATTTTTTCTGAGATTAGCAACAGTACCCTGCATTTGGAGTCAGTGTTTTACAATTTCATATTCTTACACAGGAAAATGAAAATCCAACATCTTTGATTGATACCATTAACCTATGTACATTTGTACAAATGGGCAGGGGAACCTAACGGGCAAAGAGTCCTGGTATAGCAAAACACGTGAAGCTCACAGGAAGGGTACAGTTCTGATTAACCTGTACAATGACCTGAATCATTATTGCATTGGTGGAGTAAAATTCTTTTGGCAGTATGTTTCAATCACTCAGTCAGTAAACAAGATGGGTGCTCTATATCAACGTACCTTCTTTCGATGTGTGCCTCTATTAATTTCAAGTATATATTTTGTTTATCTGTCCTGCCTGTCCTTTTATCTTGAATTAATTAGCAGGAGGCACAGGATGCTACATTGCTACTGATGAGTGTTGTGATTGAAAGGAAGCTGGTAATTAGAGTTTCAATTTCATATGGTAATTGGAAATTTAATTTTCAGCTAGAACACCCTTATTCCATACTGAATAAACATTTTCCTTCCACTAGATAACCAATAAAAGTTATATTTTTCATAATTTTTACATAATTTTTCCCCCGAAAAGAAGCTTTCTAACCTTTATATAAAGTAATTTTAACTAGCCCGACAATTTTATACTGTTTTATGCCTGTAGAAAAATTCCCATTTAGTACGAGACACACTTTGTAAAGGAGAACGAAATTGGAGTAACATTACACGTAACATTGGATTTCAACAAATACGCACCATCAAGAAAAGTATTGATCTTCTGAAACCGTTTGAATGGCAGATTTGGAGATTTCACTTTCTCTAGAGAAACAGAAAAAGAAAATCAATATTTTGGGCCCCAAACGTGCCCTGGCCCACACTCTACTTGGGTTGAGGTGTGCCAAATTTCCTATTTATTCAAAGGATATAAAGGTAAACGTGGAATTTACATAAGGAAACATGTGTTATGTAAAATGTGTTCAGAATTCATATACCGAAATATAAATACATTCGGGAAAGGGAAAACCCAGGGTTTTTCAACTAAAAACCCCGACCCATGGATTTTCATGGGTTTTGAATTAGGGTTTTTGGCACTTGCCGGGTATATTTATACATACGAATTAAATATACTCAGCCGACTAGGATTACATGGAGAATAATGTAAAAAGATCTAATTAACATCTAAACTCAAATGAAATAATTTCCACGAAAAATATTCATAAATTAACTGTTTTTGGTTTTAGCAAAAATCCAAAAACCCAATGGGTCGGTTTTTTCCTTTTTATGGGTCGCGTTTTTAATCGAAAACCCATTAAACACCAAACCCAAAAACCCACTCCGGCACACCCTGCAAAATATCCGGTTTTCACTTCTCTACATACGTACAATAGTAGTACTAACTATGTATAATAATTCTTCTGAATATCTTGTTATAAAACTTTGGCAAAGTAGATAGGCGTTTTTGTCATTCCATCATTCATTACTACCAGAATACCAAAAGTAATTTAATGCTTTCACAATATTTGAATTCTAAATTTTGATAGATGTGGTACACAGCTAAAACATTGATATCAAGTTTCATTATATAAAAGGTTACTATGTGCCATGTGAAGAATGCTCGTCACATCACATCCCCGGAATACGCCAATCCAAATGAATAAAGGATTACTATAATACATGCGAAATAAGAATCAACGGCTATTCAGCTAACTGCAAAATGGGTAGGCGAACTTCAGTGATACTGGAACATAATGGTTTCACTAATAAATTAATATTAGTATATTAGAATCATGTAAAGACTTCACAGATAAAGGCTTGAAGATGAAAAGAATGTTGTAACATGTTGCATATTAGATGACTCGGTTAATTTGGTAAATTCCCGGGAAATACATAGTTCTCATAAATAGGACCTCTTAATGGGTAAAGGGCTGCTGAAAGCACAACGAATCAATGGACAACTCAATCAAAGAACGCTTTCATAATCTGATTTTAATTGTATTATGTATACAAGCACCACAATGCAATATTATTTTTGCCAAATGTTTCATTCGTTTGAGAAGTAAGCAGAATACATACGTTTGTATGCGATTCGAGTTTACGTAATGTACTTAAAACGTTACGTAATGCACACGCTATCACCATCACCACAGGGCCTGCCTCTATTCTCTGTTAGATAAAGTTTTCTTGTAGGTCAGAGCTTTATGAACATTATTTTTTGCAGAGTCATCCAAATATTATTATTATATTTACACAGTGGACCATGTCGTCGCAATTTTGTTAAAGATTACAAGCAGCAAGGTAGATTAGATGAAACTGTATACGTGAAAGAAATAATAAAGTGGTATGTATAGGTATATACATACATTGATACATACATGCATGGGCAGGTCCATATCTTCCTTTTCTTTGGGATTGCTTTGGAATTGCGCTGCTGGATTCCCTGGAGATGCTCAGCAAACAATATACTCTGAAGTCTGCCCAACTACCAGTGGCGGATATAGAAGAATTTTCAAGGGGGAAACCATATATAATATAGGAGGAACCTTAAATTTTTTTAACTTTTTTTTCATAAAAAACTATAGCCCCCCGCGTCCCTCACTGGGTCCGCCACTACACAGCCACTACGATATCACAGAACTCTATGGACTCTGTCCGGCTGTGCCACTCTCATTTTCTCAGAAGATGCACCGAAACATTCTTTTCTACTATCAATGATGAATATTTTCGCAGCTGCTCCGTTTGCCCCTCCAATTCATATGGAACGAGTGTACCGTTTGTAGTATAAAGTTAATATGGTGCTATTATTTGGCTTTACATTTTGAAATTACAATTTAACAGGTTTGTCTCAACGAAATAAATGTCATAAAGTATTATTAAAGGCAGTAAGAGTTTTAGAGGTTTGGTGGGGAAATGCAAACACAAACTTTTACTGTTTTCTCAATTTACCTACTTTCTCTACCTTTCTCTCCGCTTTCGCTTATGCTAGTACGGAGTACGGGTATAAGCAAAATTAATTTTTAGAAATAGTTTTTGAAATGATGTAAATATTCAGGTTTATCCAACTGCTCCATTGAAAACTTGTTAAATTCTCATCTAGAATTATTTTTAGATTTTGTTATTGTTTCATCCCGCCAGCAGCATCTCAGCGTCTCTTCCATTACATCAAAATACATTCTCTTATTCCGTTGTAGATTCCAGCAAGCTGAGCTGCTTGAGCAGCTCGAAGAAAATAGAATCTTTTTCATCTCATCCGTTTGTCTTTTGATAATACTTGCAGAAATAAGAGAGTATAGATTAAATGTCTATTTTACTGCGTCACAAGGATTACACTTTTCGTGCTTTTTTCGTTTCTTTCAACGCAGTTTCAAGGTAATCACAATCCATACAACCAACGATTCTGGTTCTTTATAAAATACATTCCCCTTCAAAAAATTTCAATTCTTTGAGCCAACACTATATATAAATAAGTTTGAAGTTATTTATAGTGTTCCATAATACTTTTTGACATTCAATTTTAAAGGGCTTAAACTTTTTTTAATATTTAAAGGATATTTTTAGCAAATAAATACGCATTGCAAACTTGTAGACTCAGTTTTTTACCCTTTCCCCCTTACAATACGTACAACTTTTTCCATGTTGAAGGAGTCTATACATTCTCCAGACCTGAATTTGAACTAAGCCTCAACCTAATGCATAAGTTTGCTTCACCTTACGTAAACGTACTGCGTTTCAAGGAAGCCAACAAACCCACCAGCTGCCAAAAAGTGATATCTACATGGCTTCAACGTGAAAAACATTGTCGTCATCGATGAAGTAGTCTGGAAAACTGCTTTTGTCATTATATAAGTAATGCGCTCACTAGTATGGAAGCAAGATGATGAATAAGCAGAAGCTAACCGATTTTATCAGAAAATTGGCAAAAAGTAGGAAAACAGTTTCACCACTTAAAAAGCGTACCCGTCATACGTCTATCCCTTATCACACTTACTCTATATCAATAATAACAGATGCTGCTCCTACTGCTGTTAGTCTTTGATAGAAACACCAGTAGCAGCAGGCAACTTCCCACAAACATATACATTACCAAATTAAGTAAACGTAGCTGGGGAAAGTTAGGAGAAAGCAGCGTGAGCGACAGCAATGAGATTAAGCTGTACATAATGTTTCCCCTGTGTGTGTGTGCTTATACAGATGCGTACATACATACAAACTAAAACTACTACTTTCTGTAATAGATACCGATCTTTAGAGAGCGATAGAAAAAACTACGTGCTAGTTCACTTATTTACTACGAAGCGAAGTGAGGAGAGACCAGCGAACGACTATAGGGCCATAGATAATAGTACAAGTCGTAGTATGTTCCTTACTTATTGCGGCTTTACTAGAACGTTGAAAAGCAGGAGGAGACGAGAGAAGAGAGTGAGTTTTCGGAATCGATAGAGTGTTCGTACGAGTCCTTTACTGCGTTCTTCATATCACACGCTTTCTTCAAATACTACTCGATCACATTATTACCCTGGAACAGATCGCGAGCTCCGTCTCCGTCCCTCTAAGCAATATGTATATACACTTTCCTATTTAGCAAACGAGCCAGCGAGCAGTAGTCGAGACTTCTCTACTTCTCCTACTACAGAAGAGATATTTCATATTCTGAAATCTAATAATAAGACTTATGGAGCCGTTCATGCATGCCCAACCATATACTGAAACTATTATGACTACGGAGCCCGTTATGTACAACGCTTTCACCCATATATGGATATGCAATAATATAAATATAGATGAACTGTGTGTTTGTGTATAATGCATGTGTCTGTGGTACGGTGTACTATGTAGTGATCGTGTTGGGATCAGACTGTTCGCAAGATACATAGTTGAGAGCGAGCGAGAAAGAGAGAGATCGAGACTGTAATTGCGATTGTGCCAATGTTCTACTCATCTTCCCTCGAGAAAATTATATAAACC
>JABASC010004199.1:0-12329 GCA_019776185.1 Plutomurus gul | reverse complement strand
ATATAAATTCACCTTTTAAGTGCATACGTGCAAGTCGATACACCTCAGCATAGTGCAGATGATACAGATATCCTTCTGCTGGTAGTATTTATGTGCATTCTAATGTTCGCTTGTAATGCACCGGGCCAAATAAAAGCCTTCCGTTCACAATGTGTACTACTACAACAATTTATAACACTGCAGATGCACACTAGCAAAGTAACCAAAGGGGAACTCAGTCTTATAGAATTTTGATCAAATTCCAATTCCATTATCGTGCAATATGAAAATAGCACAATTTGAGATATTTGACTGTCTCATAACATGCTCTGTCTCTGAGGAAGGAAATTATATTTACCAGTGGTTACGTTGAATTTCCATTTACTTACATACAACGTAATGTAATGACTAAAGTGGCAATAATGCATAAGTTTGAACAGAATCGTTAAGGGATTATGCGGAAATAAAAAAGCCATGAATGGGGAATGAGATGGAGAATGGGAAATTTTACGAGGGCCGCACACTTATTAGCTAATGGTAAACACTAGACGGTGTGAATATGTGTGCAAATATCATTTCACATTTACCACCTTGTTAGAATTTCATTTGAAACTCGTGGATGGTTTTTTTTAACTTTAATCCCGCACACTCGAGTTCAGATTCCTATGGATTACAATTGACAGGCATTTAAGATTTCTGTACGGTTCTCGCAGATATTTATCATTTGAGGTTAAGTGTGTGGAATAGTGGAACACGGCGCAGTTGAATAAATGATGATGGAGAAGTGTTTCTGTGGCACGGACTAAACTTAAGGCTAAAGTCATGCATACCGTAAATAGTAAGACAGCAAGAAATATATCGCACACAAGAAAGCGAGATGTAATTCTGTGCAGTAACGGATTTATCCACTCAATGTGTAAGAAATCTCTTATCTGATATCTGAAGGAATTTCGGGTGTAGCGCCTTTGGTTACGACCACCATTCGATTTAGGTGAGAGTGACAATGAACTTTACTTTTCAAATATAGATTGCTATCATCTTTTATAGATATGACATCGACGGGAGATGCTCTGGGAAGAGAATGTACCCAAATCTTTCCCATTTCTGTAATGGTACAAGATAGGAGCACAGTAAATAAGTATTGAGCAATATCTATATATTCTAGCCGAGAGCGGCGCAGAGAGATAGAGAGATTGGTATATAAGTTACAGTACATAAGGATTGAATCACCGAACACAACTTTGTCAGTCGCCTTCAACAGATAACAGTAGAATTCTCACTTATATGACATGGCAGATTACAGTGAGACCCATTTGTGAGAACAGACTGAACAGAGCAAATTATTTATTAGGAGGATTTTCCGCTTGAGAAGTCGAAAGAGAAACAGTTTCAATTTCTACGCTTCAATCATGTTATCGGTGTTTTATTTGATCAGCTTATTATTGATATCCATCTTCTTGTTAGCCCTGTCTTCCCTCGAGTGTAGTACCTAAAGTATATAAATGGCTCGGAGAAAATCACTCTCGACAGGAGCACTAAACGGCACATAGAGAATAATTTACAATTTTTGTTCCTGCCTTAAAAAGGCATTTTTGTACAAGAGTAAGTACATTTGCATTTTTGTGCATGAGTGTTCGTTGTCAGGTTGTGTTTCTCATAGCGTTTCTTAAATCCGTACTAAAAGCACGGTAGACAGTGTAAAAAATTCCAAAGAATTTCATGCATCACAGGTCATGCTATAATATCCCTTCCCATTAGTCGAGAGTAATGGATATGATTAGGATTTGTAACGATGTATGTGACTACAGGAACGTCAACATCAAATACCTTTTCACCGTTAGGGCTTACTGTTCACAAATGCTGCTGAAAAAAAACAAAGGACAAATTGCATGTAGCTTTAAGTAGCAGGTATTAGTAGTTGGGCAAGCCCAAGCCAATATCATCCTAGCTGCACATATCGTCATCAGTTACTTTTTAAGACTGGAAATCATTAGTTAATTAGAAGCCGTATAACTAGCAGGGAGTAGAACATGAGGTAAGTACTTTTACTGTGCAGCAGTTAGTGTGCAAGATGGTGTGACAAAAAATGAATGTGTGCGGTCAATGCGGAAATACAAAAATCTAAACAGAGGTTCAATGTCTTCTTTGTTACTCGTGTAGGTAGTTGAGTGTGGTGGATAAAAGTCTTAAGAATGCCAACAACAGCTATCGCATTGACAAAGCCCAGCCGAATGCCAGATTAGACGGATATTGTTTTAAAGACTGTGGGGGATTACTAACACGTATTAACTAGCATGTAAGCATTAATTGCTAATAGCACCTGAGCTGAAAATAATTGGTCTAAGAACGTTACATGTAAAATAATACTGTAAATGGAATTGATATTTAATTGTTGTAAAAAGTACAGTATAAAATGAAAATATTTGCAAAATTTGACTTTTAGAACAGTGGCAGGAAAAGTTTGTGAGCGCATAAATCATCCCAGAGCATGTGTGTTAAGAAATGGTGTGTGTCTTAGAGTTATTGGGATTGGGAGACGGAATGTTGCGACAGGTGGTGTCAGATGGAAGGAAAGTTACAATACTGAATGATATATTCAGGTTTTATTATATGCTAGCCTTTTTAAATTTTAGCATCTTTGTATTCTGCAGTTCATGCATAAAATATATGAAAATTCCGTGATTAACCTGCTTACTTATAATAAATATAATGTGAATAGTGAATAGCCATTGTTATTTGACTAGCTGACTGAGACCTACATGCATATAATGTATTTAAAAAATGAATTTAGGTTGTCACCAAATGTAAGACTATGAATCTTTAAAGCTTTCTATACAAATTAATGTAGGAGTCAAAATTTACTGTCATCTGCGCATGAATGTAATGTAGACCCAGTACTGTTATTTGAAAGTATTTGCAAGCGCGTGTGCCCCACAGGTAAATACAGATACAATGTCGTTGTGCTGACTGGAATAAAGTATAGCATGCTGTCTACAATACTTACGGATTCTTTTTGCCGACTTTTATTCTTTTTGTATTGCCACTGCCTCCCTCGAAGAAATGTGTTTTGGTCTCTTTATGTATTTCAGGCACAGCTCCACATTCAAAAGGGTGAAACAGTAAGAGGTCGCCCGTTTGTTCCGAACAGAGCAGACACACATGTTCAGGAATGTAATTGAATTACTTCATCAGGTTAGTTGAAATACAGACTGGAATTGGAATTTATTTATAGTATCTATTCAGGCAAACCTTAGTCAAATGTTACCTAATATTTTCCAATTTCATACTTTGCTTGGGAATGGACTGAATGACAAGGGCAACTATCTGTGTAAAGAAATTACGCTGGCAAAATATTACAAAGGAAAGTTTGTATGAGAATACAGGTGCTCGCAGGATTATAGGTCAGGTCCTAAGTTCTTTACTTGAGTAGAGAATATCAGATTATGTAATTTAATATTGTTCTATGCGTTGTGCGTACCTCCTATTGGAATATTGAAGCCAACAAAATTTAATGTAAAAGTTTTTTCCAGACCACCTTTTCCTTCGCCACAACTAAGTACTAACAAGTTGACTTGGTGTTATGACAAATTAAAATTAATGGATAACCTTTTTGTGACTGTTCTTTTGGTTTCATATCGTATTCGCAACATGAATTTCACAGTAAAAAGGTAGGACCGAAGATTAATTATTAACACATCTACTAACACGTTTTACAATATGTTGGTTGTTTCAATAAAATTATAAATGCTTTCAAAGTTAATAAAAATTATACGATAATATTACATCTACATCGAAACATATTGCGTTTTTCGTTGCATTGTATTTGTAAATTTTATTGAAACAAATATATTGTAAAAATATTTGTAGTTATACCTTATTAAACTTCAAAAGTGCCAACCGACCAGTGGCATTAAGAGCGGAGGTGGAAGGGGCGCCCCCCTCCCCAGAATTAAAATTAACATTGAAAGAATAGGGAATAATAAAAATAGGAGGGGCCAACTTAACATTAGTAAGGGCTGGTAAGTAAGATAGTAAAATACAATTCTGAATCTGAAACTCCCCTGGCCCTTCTTAACTACTTCCATTACCGTCATTTCAGTGAGAAAAACTGGGGTGGGGACATTAAAATGCCAATCCCTTCAATTCTTTTGAACTTTTCTACGTCAACAACCGTACGTCAAAATATGTGACCGTCCTCACGATGACTTCCTCCAGCCCAAGATATACTCTCTCGACAGTCGGCCAAAGGCGACAGAAAAATAATACAATTTCATGCAAACGAGTGTGAAAGGTAGTTTTCTCAAATTATCGCGCAAAAGCAAAACACATCGACTGGTTTAATTTCGGTGAGTAGACTATATGTACTTATAATATAGCATATCGATCCGTACCTAATTAAACCGTCAACATGGCATGAAATTGATTGAACTTCAAATAGGTGTTCAACAAGATTTTAATCTGAAGGAATGTTCATTCGTTAACTAACTCCAAAGGAACTAACTAGAAGAGCAAGCAGCAGCTGCTTGAATTGAAACTGACAAAGAAGAGAAGATTGCATTCGGGAGCATTGCGATTCGATTCTGAAGTGAAACCTAAAGAAATCTCTTGGGCCTTTCTTCCAAGTATTCTAATCGGATTGGATGGAAATAGGTCGAATCTCGAGGAAATTCAGTTCAGTCAGTTGGTGGGAGTTGGTGTGTTCTGGCCATTGCAGCATTGCACACTATTTCTCTACCCTACCAATGCGTTAGACATAGCGAAGAGCCAGTCTCCTTTCCTACAGCTTCATTTGTACGGACTACGGACCGTATGTTGTCTTTTGTTACGGTTAAACCACGACTTCGTACCCGATGCTGTTTTTCTTGATAGTGAGCCCTGTCTTATTTTCTCTTCGTTCTGCTTTAAGGATTACGTTCAAGACTCACGACAACAGAAACAATAGAAAACGCAATGTACTATGTGCGAATGCTGTGTGACATCTTATTGTGAATGTGAAGTTGCCATCCTAGGAATAAAATTTTCCACGTTTCTACTACTATTAGCCTACTACAAGTAAAGTCTAACATTCCATAAGGTAAATATGCTACTTGAAGCGAAAGAATTCCAGACTCTATTTCATGCGGATTACATAAGTCAGAGAAAGGATTTCACTTCCGTTTGCCCACTGAAATAGAATTTACAGAGAAAATTCAATAAAATCTTAGTTTTCCCGGAGAAAGCATGTAAATTTCTCAACCAGAAAAAATATTGCAGTTCTCGAAAATTTAAATGCACTCGTATTAAGTACAATATTTGTTGAATCTCAAGGAAATTCATTAGTTACCCCTGTAGGTACGTTATGACCGCAGCGTATCCAAAATACAACAGACATTTCGTAAATCTGTGAAGTAAATATTACATATTTATTTATAAATAAAACTTTTCCGAAGGTGTATAAATGACTCATAGACTTATGGGATTGGTTTTATCTAGAAATGTCTTGTACGTATTAGAATTACTGAGATGGAAAAATCATAGTAATATTTCGATGTATAACGTGTAACATCGTTTTTGTAGCACATGGGCTTTTGCTGTGCCATTCTGATAAAGGCAAATTTATAGGCATGTATTATTTCGACTTTTCTTTATCCCATCCGCTAAGTGGACTTATACGTACTTTTACTATACAGATATATAGAAATGTTCTTTTTCCATCCATTTAGACTCAATTCCAGCATATCTAACATCCAGTGTACCTATTTACATATTTGCACACATCCCACACAGCCTAGCCAAAATATATTATGTGGGTGGCTCACATGAAGTTATACCTACTTTATAGTTATAAAATAAAGTACTTTCGCCGCAGATATGTAGCTGTAGCAAAATGCATACTTACAATACTATCAACCGAAAGTTTTATTCTTTTTTTCTTCTTTTGTACGAGTTACATCTTTCCCTTCGCTGAAGTGAGCAGGATAAATTTGAGTTGGTTTGACGGCAACGATAAGTAAATACATTTTGGAAAATTAATTTTGATGCTCAATTCAAAGAATAGGTACACAGCTCTTCTTTCTTTTTAAAACCTGCAATGGATACAGAGTTATGTATTGACTTTAAACTTCACATATTATTTGACTACTGCTCGTGACATATTTAATGTAAAAAGCAACTTGACAGTAGGTACTTAAGAAAACAGCTTTACAATTACAATACTCTTCTATCACTGGAACACAGAAAGTTGGTTTTGTTGCCTTCAGGTTGTGCGCTTGATATACCTAATGTAAAAATGCGCAAAAATCTTCATTTAAATACAAGAGATTGACTTACACTCATTTGCATTCCTTTCGATTGTAGTGTAAAGTATATTACATACATGTATAACGATTACTATACTTATACCTGGTACTTACTAGCTTTATATAAGGATAAAATTCAACAGTTACCTACATAAAGTTATAAAAGAGTGAATGAGCCAAGTTCCACAGCAAAGTATCTGAGGAACACAAGAAGTTAGAGTCGACTTTGATAAAAACTCCGCATGCATGAGACCTAAGGGAGAGTATTTTTCAGCACAGGAGTAGAAATATAAATACAGCACGTAGTTTCTGTACTTATAAAGAAATCAACTACCTATATATCGTATCTACACACGAATAGTACTATAGTATGAATGTATGCCACTAAAAATTGGGTCTCTTATACATACGTAGTCAATAGTCTACTCTTTGTGTTATGTAGTAGTTCATAGGATCACAGGCTTGGCATACATACGTAGTACGTACTCAAAAGGTTGTTGTAGTTGAATATCCGTATACTTTCCACAATCCACCTCTCACTCTCCTTTACCAGCACTTAAGTCATGCTTTCGCTCCCACCAAAATTTTCTGCTTTCCCCGTGGCTCCCTGCTGCAGCTTTCCACTGGTCTCTGCGTTCTTTCTCCGCTGTAGCTTTTCTACTCTCACTTTCTATCTGCAACTGTTCCACATACTCTCCACTATGAGTAAACATAGTTCCAGATAGATCGAATCATGCGCTTCTCCTACACCACTCTAACCTATACTTTATAGTATATGCTACAATATTTAATATCTCCCTACTATGTATAGATGAAGAAACATCACAATGCATAGAGCTAATAGTTATAGCATGCAGCAAGTAGCTACGGGATATATTTAATATAAAGCATTAGTGCATATCTGGCAGTTGACTCGTAGTTGTATATATAGGGCCGCTTACTATGCACAATGCAGGCCGAGTCGAACCCGAAATCCTGTGCCGAGCACAGGAGCCGCAATTCAACAGGACGCAACCAACTCCCACCTAATTTTTTTATCTTCCCACCCAACATATTCCACGTTACAGACGAACTCTTACATTTCGTATACTTCCCAGTCGTCCACCCACACATGCATGCAATATTTGAATGACACTAAATTCCAATAGGTAGTATTTTCATTCAGCTCTTGAAAGGAATTCTTACTTTATTTCCACCACTTGCTCTACGTCGCACCTTATTTCTTACGACAAACACTGACTGTGAGCCTATCAGTTTAAATGTTACAGCAAAAGGTCAAAGTGGGGTTCTGCGATGATAATGCATAAAGTATGGCCATGTACGCAAGTAATTCCAGTGGATGACGAAATGTTCAGAATTTATATTGAGGTCGGATGTATAATTAAATACTACTACTTAATTACCCTGCAAAAAATATCCTATAGAATTATTTGAATTCAATTATTTAAACCCCGAGGAATAAATATATTTAACAACTTAATAGCCTATTAAAACATTTAATAGGTTATTTTATTAGATTGGTTGCTCATTTACCTATTTATGTGAATTATTGGATAATTATCTTTCGAGCATGTTTTCTTCGCCATATTAAGGACAAGTAACAGGAAGCATTTAATTAATATCTCGTTATTAGAAAGTTTGCTTTCTCTGCATGCGTACAGAATGGATAGCACGATTCAGTAAAGTTGTGACGTCACATCACGTAGCATCAATCCAAAGGAAGAACAGCGTAGAATGCGGTAGAAGCGGTGAGCAAAGGCAGAGACAGCGATAAGCCAGTTTACGCTGAGTCGAGCGTGAGAGTTGGAAGACAGAGCTGGAGATTCTTCTCTCCCGACTGTCTATGGCACATTTGCAGTCTGCTCTCTACCTCTGTACATATTTAGTATAGCCCAATAGATTGACTGTTAATACTGCGATACATATACCCTCACTTGGACAAACCATTGGAACATCAACTGCACCTAAGTCTCAGTACACGTGGTTCGACAGCTTCTCCTATACAAGAATTTGTATAGCACTGTATAGTACAGTACGACCCATAATGGGTACAACCAAGATATACACTCATATACTTATATATAAGTATAACATTGTATGCCTTTTCTTTATATCTTAACATTTTTGCTGCATTCTCTTTTTCTGCTTTTACTCATGATAGAAAGTTACAGGACACAACAAGACACAACACCTGCAACAGAACACCAGCAACATCAGAATGTATCCAGCGAATTTAACCTGTTATACGGCTACAATACAAAGTGCACTATTCACGTATTTATTTATAGTAGTATACTTGTATTGTACGTTATAGAAAATGAGGGAGAATCGAAAGGTAAAGTACAGGCAAGCCTATGACTATTGAATGTGTGCTTTTAAGCTTTCACAATTTTCTACTTATTTCTGTCTCCGCAGTAAGCCGTTGTGCTCATGCAATTCCTGTTCACCATCAGCAACCAGTCGTTGGTCGTTGTGTGAAGCACCGTAGCAAAAAAAACAAGTTCACATCTCTACAGCAATTCAACGAGCAAGTTTCGTCTTTGTAATAGTGCTCCGGTATCGCCTACTGTATCTACTAATACTACCATTTCTCTACGGTGCGTAGTAGGTAGATGCATAAACCGCAGTGTGTTGACGACATAGTAACAATGAGTATAAAGCTAACGTTGTTTTAATTTAAAATTAAGATTATTTAGTTTAATTTTACTTTTTATGCTACCTCACAAGTTCCAACGTTGTAGTTCACAAAAAAACATCTGCAAAAAAGAAAGTCTACAAAAGCTTCAGAATGGATTGGCACACCGCACACCTGAACATTTCGCTCGTATATTTCAAGAGGTGAGCTTACATAGAAAACAAAAGAGAAAAGTCAAGTAAAGTTAGGCAAACGATATTCGAACAGTGTGCAGAACAATTTTTCTATTGAAAAATATAGTCCCCCGTGCAAGTATTCATTCTTATTGCTGAATAGAAGTGAAAGTACGTTGAGTGAACTGAACTCGCGATAAGCTCTAACTGCAACTTCAAGTTTCTGCTTTCGTGCTCGTGTGCAAAGAGAAAAGGCGAAATGTACTCGTGAACGTAGTCCGCGAAACTCTCAGTTCAGTTTCAGTTCTGTGAGGGACGGGACTGAGACTCGTTACGCTGAGTGAGCTACGTTATAATTTTGCCTACAATTGCCTTCCGCGATTGTAAGTGCTCCGAGGCTTAATACAGGCTGGCGGATTACACAAGTGTTAATCCTACACAAAACGGAATTAAAAACATACTGCTAAATAGCCTACGAGCTTTTAGATACATCGTTACTCACACATGGCAGATATCAATGAAATATTCTCGCCTTGCGAATAATGTGCTAAACCACATTATACATTAGTTTATCGTATCTCTAGTAGAATTCTGCTGTACACATTAAACATCAAAGTGTGGAGACGGTGAAAGGAGTCGTGTGGGTGTAGTGAAACAAAGTGAAAAGACCTGTTTAGTCCTAAAAGTACACCGAACATAGTAAAGTGATCTATTAATTCTCTTTTGTTGACAGTGCCCACATCCTCCACGCTGGACAAGATGCTCAACGTATAGAATTCGAGTGTAGGTGTAGTAAATTGGCCATTGCTTCTACTGTAAATATTATATATGCTCTACTATTATGTATAGTAGATAGTAGACGATACTGTAGATATACATTATAAATATTATACTTGTGGTATTGTGCTGTGTGGATTGGGGTAGCGATTATGATGGCTCTTCATTGAAAGAAGCGTCCAACTGAAGGAAGCAACAGTTACTGTTTGATTCACTGTCGTACTACAGAATTCCCCATAATATCACTGACGACAAAAGGAAACTTCTTTTAGCTATTAGCTTTCTATACTCCATTTTCTTCCACACCTCTAAAACTAACTTCGTACAGTGTTGAGATTTCTACTGTTTTCTCACCATCTCTTTGTCGATTGTTCCACTGTCAGATACTTTTACTAATAACTTTCTCTTGGATATAGTGTTACGCTTGTTCCATTGTGTTTTCAAGTCGGCTATAAACTTGTCACTGTCTCACTCAGTGGTGCTGTGAGATAATATTTGCAGTGAATAGGCCTTTGTGCAGTACACCGTTCACTGCAGTATAAAAAACTTTGCAATCTTGTTACCAATATTCAACGGAAAGCGTTTCATTCAATTATTTGGAAACACCTCGATCGATACTTTGTCGCAGTGACTTTGTGTATAATATTGTAATTTGAAATCAAAGAAAGGAGAAAGGAGAAAGTGTCCGGATCGTTTCACACTTAAATGTTTCAGTCTACTCTATTTTCTAGGTAAGTATTTCATTTTGTAATTTAATATGAGTTAACGTGGTGGTAGACCTATTATCAACAGTAAACGGAAATAAGATCACAGCCCGGAATTTAGTTAACAAAGAGAAGATGAGATGATTCAGTTAATTTACCTGTGCGTTGGGTAAGTCACGTCAAGCTCTCCCGTGCAAAGCTATAAGAGAAGAGACTACCATCACCTTGCATGAAAACAAACATCCGAGCACTAAAGAAGCCACATGTACTGATGAGAAATCTTATGCCAAAACAGTGGGTTGTAAGTAAGGACCAGACTCGTTTCTGTTTAGTGAAACCAGAGAAATTCTCTGTTAAATGAGAATCTCTAGTAAACAGACAGAACGGAACAAAGGAGAAGTGAATATACGACGTAGTAAGTTAGTCGGCGCGTTTACATTAGACCTACCCATTACAAGGGAATTAAATTGGATTGCATTGACTTGATCTAGATTAGTCAAACGATCATTGGTTTAAGTATGCAATTGTGAATGGACTTATGGGGATATTGTTAACCCTAGATTTGGATTGAGGAAGTAGATTTTTATAATCTAGATAGAATTTATTGGTGTTGATCTCGCACATGATTTTGTGGACATGAAGTTTTCCTCACTTTTGAAGAATCAATTTTTGTTAGTCGTTTGGAATCACGCTTAAGGAACACTTTGAATCAGAGTGAACGGCTAAAGGGTAAGAGAATGTCAAAGGTGAATTGATTGTCTGCATGGTCGCAACTTTGTTGCACACATTATGGGTGCGGGAGAGTTCACTCTTCTCTCGTCGTGGTTTAGATACGCCCTATCTAATTCTGATTGTTAAAAGAGAGCGCTGAAAGAATTGCTAGTGCACGGAAGGAGAAAACCGATAGAAGATAAAGAAAATTGCTTTGTGTCTGACCAGAGAGTAGAACTTTCATCCGGTGACTATTGAATTCTATTCTCTGTGCGTTACATTCTTCTTAGCGTCGAATGCTCGAAGGTACTACGAGGTAGGCTACTATTTTATTTAACTTTAGTTCAGGCTTTCCGCGATAAGAGTCAAAAAGTAAATGTACATAAAGTAAAAGTTTAGAAATTTGCACTTTTTCGTATTTATGTAGAAAGCAAACTTTCCCCAATGAAAACATTTGAAAGTGGAGCTACCGATTTAATGCTGGTCTCAAAAGTTCCCATTCTCATTGCATAAAACAGGAACTGTATGAAATCGTGTGCATTGTCAAACAAAATAAGATTTACAACAATGTTGATATTTTCAACAACTTTTTCGTATTTCACCAGACCATTTTGGAAAAGTGCCTAGTAGGCCCACAAGTGGTTTTACCACTTACCAATCCTATAATTGGTGATTCAAAAACTTTTCTCCACTTTTATTCAAACATTTTGGTATGCCAAATACCCATTGAACTTTTATGAAAATCCGTAGTCGTCTTTCATCAATCCCAGACTGCTCCTGGCAGGCCAAACCAACTTCCAAAAAGTCAACTTTGGTTAGGTCAAAAGAAAACTTTGTGCCACACTTTTTCAACATCACTTATTATTTTATGCAAGTTCGTCGAGTAGCAATATTTTAATAATTTTTTTCACAATTTTTTCAATTTGTTTTGTACAATGATGTTTTTAATGAAGTACTATTTAGATTTACATGCACACTCCATTTTATGGATAGATTAGCTTTGTTAGAGCCACTAGAAAAATATGCAAAACCTTAGGTCTACTTTATCATGTATACATCTACCGCATCTACC
>JABASC010004198.1:0-12329 GCA_019776185.1 Plutomurus gul | reverse complement strand
TAAATTAAATTAGCTCACCTATGTAACAGTAGCTTAAATATCAAAGGTGACGAAATCTGGTAAGGAATATTAGCAACGCAGATATCAAACGGTGGTAAATCGCCTGATTTGCAAATATCTCCAATAATTACTTCCAGTTTCTTTTCCACTCCTCCATTCCTTGCTCTTTTGATTACCTCAGCCACCATTCGCTGATCGATTTCAAAGGCAATAACTTTCTTTGCTTTGGGTAAAAGTTTCATTGTCAAATTTCCAGTTCCAGGTCCAACTTCTAACACGGTGTCTGTGTTTCTTATAGCCGCTCTTTCCACCATTCCGTCAACAATTAAAGGGTTACGTAGTAAATGCTGACCGAACTTGGCGTGTTCTAATCGCATGGACTGCTTGAACCCTGCAGCATTTTGCTTCTTTGAATCCTTTCCATTGGACGTTTTTGGCTTTTTGGCAGAAACTTTACCCATTTTGAAACACGCGTGTTTATGTCACTCATAAAAGTGGTCGCCAATCAACAATAACCGTCTTGGTAAAATTCTATATAACTGGACAATTAACTGTTTACAGTTCAATTGTTTTTATATATTCGAAATTATTTTGAGTTCTCTATTATTATCCTATTTTTAACATTTTGATAAGATTCAATACAGAAAATACAGAATGACTTACCGTTGCGCAGTTGTCCTGTTGCATAAAATGTATTTAAACTATAAATGATTGATTCACCACTACAAATTTACCATTTAGATTTTTGAGAGGATCTAATCGGGTATGTCAGTATGTCAGCTTTTCATTTACGTAAGCACATGCAAAACCTCAATTCACCCGCTCCAAAATACACACGCAGTGTTTAGATTTATCAAGCTGTATTTGCCACGCACGTTAATTTTTAACTATTATAGTACTTATTGTTAGTTTACACAATTTCGCCTTATGTGTTTAGTTTAGCGAAGATTTGGAATTACGGAGAGCATACCGATAATTTCGAAGTGCCTCGTAAGATATTCTTGTTATTTTCAAAGTACAAAAAATTATTAAATTGTGATTGTGAGTGATGCAATTTGTAGCGGCTAAACGTATGTTTCGATTGGTATATTTAACGTGTCAGACCTTTCAATCCGAAGCCTTATTGCAGCATGGAGAGAAATGCATGAAAGTGATCCACAGAGACGTCCATTATTATAATTTTATAATGGACGCTACGATAAAGACCGTTCTTAGATCACTGCGTGCCTAAATCAAGCTATGGTAGTCATGCATTCAAAAATATTCAATTGCTTTTCACTTTCATCGTATTCATTTCGACTGTCGCTGGATGTAGGCACTCGGGTAGGTGGTAACGGTTTGTATTCCTTTGTTCTTGTTCATGCTGTGTGTGCGCAAATACTTCTGAATTAGATTTCGTTGATGGAAATTTACGATTTGTATGGCATTAAATAAATGAATATGTATCTAAAGTCATTAATCTACGTACTTTCTATATGCATTCTTTCTGAAAAGTTTTCGGCTTCAAGGTCGATTCATCCATTTTGCAGTTAATTTATCCCCTATACTACACGTGTCATAAAGAAAATTTTGTTTTTGCAAAAACTTTGGATTGCAAGGTCTTAAACATTAGTTGAATATACTAATCGAAAGATAAATTCAGCCTCTACAACTTTTACTCCCTGAAATCCGAAGTTTTTACGAAAACTAAATTTTCTTTACAACAAGTGTACTACAGGGAAAAATTAACTGCAAAATGCATGAATCGTCTATAATTTTATCAGTTCATCTTCCCCTCAAATTTTATTTTTAAATACTTGACTGCATGAAGATCAAGATAACCTTCAATGAATATTTTGAGCAATGTAATATTAAGAGAGTCGAAGAAAAGAAAGTTTGCTCAGCTTTCTCCACTTTTAGGGATCTAATGCTCATAGTATATCCTATGTACACTTTTTTAACCACATACAAATTGTAGCAGTAGTGATGCATAGTTTAAGCAACAAGTTTCTAAAATGTAAACGGTAGAGCGCATTCTAAATAAAACCAAACTCCGGGATATATTGATTTTGTAAACTGCTTCCTATGTAATAAAACACGCATGAGTTATTGATTAAAGGTAGAAAAGGGAAGAACTGTTTGAATAATTGAGCGAGTTTGCTTAATATTTCCAATTGCACTTTGTTGAGCAACTAGAACCTAGCACAGGTAGTAAGCTGATTATAAATTGGCAGAATTAGGAAAACCGTATGCGAATACATAGGAACTTTATTTATTATTAGAAACTAATCCTCATTACAGTACAATTTCGGAAATGTCTTATTCCAGGAACATATTTATGTACATACTACACAACCTAATATCAAATAAGTAAAACTTCAATATACAATGTATAGTAGAAGTTATTAAATCTCAATATGATTGCAATAATTTTGTAGATGAACAATTTCCGTTGAAAGATCACCGAAATATTGTTTGTAAATTAAATGAAAAACTTCGTTCAATGAATGTATGTATCTAGTACGTATATCTGGAAGAAGTTAGAGTGCATCGGGTCGTGCTTTTCTAGCTGAACTATTTGATTGGCAAATACAAATGTTTCGTGTGAATGAACAAATAGCGCACGTATGTAGGCTCGTATCTGTCGTGTCGTGTCTCGTGTGTAATATGTGGAAGAAATTGGCGAAAGGTTTATCCAGAAAATGTTATGTATAAAATACAATAATATAGCGGTACTTTCCCGTGTGTAACACTTATTGCTGATAAGAGTAATACCACTTTATTCCCCTTTGTCATGTAATAAGTTTGGAGTGCAGCTTTCTCCATACATGTAAGTATAGAGAAAGTATAGACGACATATTTTCATGGATTCCTTGCAATAATAGGCTCATGCCTCTAGGGGTGTGTCCAACCTGGTAAAGTCCAAGTTAAAGGCTGATTTCTATGTACAGAGGACCGTAAATGGAATCAAATACATGTCGGTAGTCGATTCGGGTCTTGTTACGTATAGAAGAATTCTTGGTAATGGAATTGATGTGATGTAAATGAAGGGAACATAATGGCAAATAACATTGTCGTTTGCATTTGTTCGTTAGAAGAGCGGTTCGTTTGGTGAGCATCCTGTCTGAGTACGCAGCACAAGGAGCGAACGAGAGAGTGAGTAGGACGGTTGACAGTCGCATGAATTAATTAGTATTGAGCGAGTCTTACGCTTCCCCCGATCCAACCGACCGTCCACGAGTTTTATACACTTTTCTTGACATAGGCAGTTAATTTCGCAATTCTCTTGAGTAAAAAGCTCGATTGAGTTCTCGACTTCATTCTCGCAAAAGTTGGTGGACTTGGATCACCAGAACATCATCACTTCACAACAACACGTAGGAATTTATAGTACAGAGAGTGAAAAGTTTTGTGTGTATTTTACAGTGTATTTTGTATTGAACAATAATTAACATGTGGCCAGTGACGCTACGACAGAAAACAATATTTTTCGTGCAACTTGCTATTTTGAGTAACTGTTACCCCTTTGTTGTGTTAATCGATTCAGAATTTCTTTGGAATGTTGTGAACAAGACGCTGGCAGACTTCAAGGATTATTGCCCAAGGGTGATTTTGTATAGCGAAGAAAACGAGAACCTCGTAGAGAGGAAAGTAGTGGGGAATGGAACAATTCTCGTCAATATCAACGAGGACAGGGAAGAGGAATTCAAGGAGAAAGTTCTGGAGGTGAAAGAAGCCATGGATAGACTTGACCTGGATTCCCAGCACCCATGCATCATCATGGTGAGCATTGTGAACGGATCAGAGAATTCGAATTCGACGATTAGCACGAAAGCGAATGAAATGGAGATACAAGCTTATAAGCAAAAGTACAGTCACTTGATGGTGGACTTATTGCAATTCCGAACACCGGTCAAGTGCAGAAAACTTGTCTTGGTTCGACTGGCTGACAGTGCGAAGGAATTGTACACGTGTGCAAAGGGGGCACATTATCCAACACGATTGGTGCCTATCTGGGAACAGATTCTGTTCGACTTCTTTGCAAAGGTAGAAGTCATTCAGGGATACATACGCGATGACGAGCACGAATTGAAAGTTGCCGAAGAGACCGGAAGATGGACGTGGCTGTGCGACGACATCATGGAGAGGCTGCAGAAAGAAGAAAAATGTAAACGCAATACTACGGTACAATGTAGAAAAGATGAAGCAGAGGGGAAATTCTCGAATTTAAATGGAAACAGCAAATGTTCAAATGAAAGTAGATTCAGAGCACGACAATAAGTCGAAACTGAATTCATCAATCGAATCGCCGTGGCCAGTAATTCACATTTAAATGCAGTGCCTTTACACTAACACAATATAGATAAATAAATAAGATAAGAATTTATAAATATTCTTGAATTTTGCCGCGGAAACCAATTCGAACTCATTTGGTCGAGTTTATTAGTATGTGTGATCTGAAGATTCCGGGCAACATTGAAAATGAACGAATATTATGAAAGTTTTGCCGAATTGGAGCGATCAGGGTCCGCTGCAGCCCCGATTGCAACCTGCGGAAGTGTGCCTCACACAATTAGGTTCGAGATTGGAAAGGGTCCCGGAGACCTTCAAGAAATTTCGGAAGCAGGATTGAAAACTACTTGGCTGACTGGTATTTAGAGGATTCGAGTTTGACTCGGTTATTGATTTACAAAACAAAAGTGTTTCCTCCTCCTTACAACGATTTGTGATTGATTCAGTATTCTTATTTTGACCAAAAGATGCATTGAGTATTTGGATTTGTACGGAAATTTTGCCTCTGATTTCTGCATTTTTCATATGTACTACTTTCTTGCTGACAATCTTCCTAATTGTATTTGGGACTATCCGTCATTATTATCTGGATCATTTTCTGCCGAGTAGACGTAAGGGATTTTTGTAAAATGCTTGTAATATTCATCCGTCCGAAATAAAATAGATTCATTTGTTATGGTTGACAGAACTCACTTTGAAACCATTGCGGAAGGATAAATTAAAAGTGGTTTACATAAAATATCCAAATGAAGTGGCTTTGCATAATAGAGACTTTTATAAATGGAATTCACCTCGAAAATGCTACCGACGACATTCTACATGTCAGCTAAATCGCCGTCACAGAAATGAGCACAGAAATCAGCCGAACAGACTCCAATTGAACAACCTAAAATTCAGACAACTTTTGAGAAATTACCAAAAAGAGCAAATCGAAAAAACGCCTAGCCAAAATTCAGAAATACGTACAACGAAAATAGTGAGCACTTATCCTTATTCTGCTTTAAAAGGACAGGAATTTACAGCAGAGAATGTTAAAAATAAAGAAAATTTGACCGAGGAAACAGAAACTACCCAACAGGAGGAAATATTGGAAACTGAGAAGCCTAATCCCGTGGCTACGAATGCAGGAAAAGTGCAGCAAAAGAAAGTTCGCCAACCCCTATACAATGGAAAGCAGGGTAATGTCACGAAAACTACTCGTAAGGTTGCAGGATTACAGAAGAACTTGGACGAAATAAGTAGAAAAATCCTTCGAAATAAACGTAAAGGAAGCATCACGAAACCAAAATAAATTAGTAGATGTCAGTATTCTTTGTAAGTTCAACATGTGAAACACAATTTACTATTTTAACATATTGATACTGTCGCCTGTCGCCGTCTTGTGTCAAATGACCTATAAAACGCAGTCACACTATATTTATAATTGTGCGATAACTATGATTGTGGAAAAGTAGACAAAATAAAGGCACGATGCTTATTTCCGCCATTCCTTACCACCCCTGTTGTTATATGTACTAGTTATAATATTCATTTCATTTTACTGATGCATTAATTTTTCATAAACTTACAGCACACCAGTATTCAAGTTAATTATTCGCATTCATCGAAAAACATTTTACCTAAACTTGCCACAGTAAATGGTGTGATCCAGGAAGTAAAACTGTAGTTATTTATGTAATTTGTTTACAACATTTTTGCTTGTGTTGGGAGAAAAATATAAATGGTTAATAATTTATGTAAACATACTATATACCAAGACAACATGCAATTTATTAGTGATTTTCATGTTTTCCATTAAACGGTTGGTTATTCCAAATTATGTGGATTATGAATTTTCACTTGGAAAATTGTCGCCTAAAAACCACAACCGTACTAGTTCAATTGCTTGTTTGCATCAATCTTATTGTAAGTACATAAAAGACTACACGGTCGTAGTTGACATTGTCAAAGACAGCAATTCAACAAACCGACAGTACTCGGATTACCTATCTGCATAATGAGTTCAGGGTCAATTAAAGAAGAGTACTGTGTTGCAGCTCCCGATCAGGTAACAAAACAAAACACCACTAGAATTTTAATTTCTGAAGAAAACTTTTTCCATGATTACATAATAATTACATTTATGTATGACGACAGGGCAGTCGCGTTTCAGTCAGAGAAGATTTCATTCGATTCATTGACGAGTCAAAAATAAATGCTGTACTTATAGAAGCTATAAGTGAGCTAAATGCTTTGCCCGAAAAGCCAGACAATCCAACAGAATGGATTGGAAAATTCTTTCGCCGAGAAGCTCCCAACAGATATAATGAAATGGAAACTGAGAAAGCATCTCTACAGGAACAGATAATTGCAGTGAAATCGAAGGTAGACAATTAAAACCATTATCCATGTATCGTATTGTACTATAATACAGTGATGTTAATTATTTATTAAAATTAATTAAACAATTTTATGAAAAATAATAGTTACATGAGTTAAGTTTGGAGGAAAAGCAAAAATTTGACAGAATTGAGATTCTTCGTCGGAAAATCCAGGCTTTCGGCTCTTTTACTGCCGAACCAAAAGTTGAGCACAAGGTTCACGATTACTACAAGGACAGCCATGAGCACCCATTTTGGAGAATTCAGCCGGATCCCTTCTTTCGTACTTCGTGTTCTGCAAAGAAATTATTCGGTTTTGAAGATAACACAGGGGACTCCAAGAATGTGGAAAAAGAAGTTGAAGTCAATGATTTTCCAGGATCGTCTGTTGTCAGCAATGTCGGCAGCAAGGAATCAGATTCCGATGAAGAAGAGGCTATAAATAAATTAATGAAAGTGAAGCAAGAAAAACGGCGTTTGGAGGAAGTGAATGATGAGTAGAGTAATTAGTTTGGAACAGACTCGCTTCTTTTGCTGGTACACATATGCCACATACCACAGTTTGATATTATTAAGCGAACAAAAAAGTCGCATTCATTCACTTACTCAAAGCAAAGTAATTATTTAGTAATTACACATGCATTGTAACTGCATTCTGACTTGGCTCAATAGATCGTTGTCTGTAAATTCCACTGTATAACCATACAGCGCAGCGTAATAGAAGAATGAACAAGCGTTAATTCGATTTTTGTAGTAACTCATTTATTTGACTTATGTATACTCGCACTGATTGACAGCTAATGGACATGAGAATACTATTTGAATCCAAATATAGATAAGCCAAGTCGAATGAGCATTAAAATAATTAGCCTGTAGATACAGCACGTTCCTCACAGAAAAACACTTGGCACACATGGTGCCACACAAGTTGCGAAAAGCAGTATTAGTTTGCAAATTTTTAAATAAGTTTCTATTAATATTCGCTCTAAATTTTTGTACATATTCCAACGACGAACTAATCCGTAATCCATACTCCATTTACTTATTTTGCATAATTAATATTGCATTTTTTGCGATTGATTACTAGATAGTCAATTCAACATATTTAAATAATTAAAATTCACATAAAGACTATTTTGTACATTTCGTGTAGTTGTAAATAATACAATTTTTATTACATAAAGTCGTTACAACAAAGATTACCTATTTTCCCTTCGCCCCCTACAGATTACGATAAAATTAATTTGCAAATTCTCCCTCACTGCTGTCACATTTGCATACAAGAAAAATATGATTAATTCGGGCCAGAATTTCTAATGTGCTACGGAAAACAAATAAAAGTCGAATAATACATATTCATAGCTTAACAATTCTCACATTAGAAAGTTTATTGTTGTTACTATAATATTACATTCTTTTCGCTACCACGTGAGAATCCTGCGAGCAGAGCCTGTAGTAGACAGCATCCACATCTAATCACGCCTACAGAGACAACTTACGTTTGTATAAGTTCATTAATATTTGAAGTGTCATGTATACATCTTTTTGTTATTTCTTTCCTTGAGGAAGGTGACAAAAGTACATTCCTTCACCCTAAAGACGATCCTTATGAGAATACGAATATCTTAAGTGAGAGTTCTCGTTGAAAATTAAAGCTATCATGCCTTTGTCTATCTTACAGAGACAAGAATCACTTAATCATCACAACAATTAGGTGTGATATTCAAATCCTTAGGTAGCTGAGTTTCTTTTTCAATAACGAACGTTGACGAAAAATTGCTGCTCATATTTATTATCTTTATCTTACTTAAATACGTACTTGATTGTGATGTACTTACTAATTAGTTTTCGGAGTATCACACGGAAAAACTTTTTTACTGTGGCTATTTCAATTGATGTTTTTCTAATTCTGAAAATTGGAAAGCATAAAGTAGGATATTTTAAATCATTGTTTTATTTAATGCGTGTACATAGTCAACCCACTTTAACCGCTCGAATACTCATGGTAGTATAAATATTTAATATGTACATATATTATCTCCTCGCATGCTATACGACAAGAAAATTTAAATGAGTGTTAAGTAGACTTAAAGACCACAGTCACAATCGGGCAACGTAAATGTTATGTTTTACATAGCACTCATAAATGTTGTTTTAAATGCTATTGTATACGCATCTGTAATCATAGTTAACACACGTATGCAAATCTAGCACCAACGGACTGCAAATTTTGCAAATTAGGCTTCCAGTAGTTGAATAATTAAACAACAACTTACCATCAGCATAAACAATGTTATCATAATAATGTCAAGATAATTAAAAATATTAGTGTAAGTAGAAACAATTGCCAGAAGCTTTCCCTCCTTGTAGCATCTTTGCTTTTCTGCTTTTGTGGCAGTGATGATGACATTCTGTTTTATTTATTTTTATTCTCGCACACCGTTGCGAGCTGCCTAAAAATTAAATAGCCGTGTCGAGTGCTGTGTACACAACACACCGTGGTCTGCAGTGTGCACGTGCACACAAGAAGATGTGCATATATATCTCTATTATACATATACGTAATACGCATCAAATGGTGCTTATACACGGGTCGTGCACATTTTACATACGTGTATCATTTCTAAACTACGAGTCATTAATTCATCTAATGAAATTTAAATTAATTCATTCAGCTATGTAGAATAAACACTTTGTTCTTCTACGATACGTTCTAAAATAATTTTACTACTTTTGACTTTACGCCAAATTCTTACATATAATAAGTAGAATATTGGCGAAACACTCACTGCGTTAGAATAAAGTAAGAAAAAATTTGAAAAGTTCTTTAAACTTTTGTAAACACTCACTTATAAATTTTTCAGGACATGCTCACGTCTTCATTTAACTGTGGGGAGGTTCATTTTGCACGCCTACTAACTGAGCTTTTTAGTGAACAAGGGTGTCACATTCACTTTTGCACCATTATACCGAATACAGAGAGTACGTGGTATACACAGTGCGTATGTACTACATCACATCATTGCCCTTACGGTTTACTTGACGCATTAGTATGCAAAAGAAGAATCATTCTCATCCTTCCTTCCTTGACTTGTACGAGTTGTGTAAGATTGTTGAAACGTGCTTCCTGAAAGAAGAGTTGAATTAAATGTGCCTAATTGTTGCTAATGGTCTGGGTAATTTTTGATGCCAGTTACACTCTCCAATGCTTCCAATCTCATTGTAGTATCTGTATTCAGTTTTCACACTTCATCCATGTCTGTTGTATTTTACAGCAAGATTAAAGGCCGTAAAAGTGTCGGAGATAAAAATGCAATTCATGTAAATATATCCATTACGAAATCTTCGGTAGGAATGCGAATTTATTCAAATTTACTGTTCAGTTGTCAGTCAACCATTTTTGTAGCTTTGTAAAAAAATCGTCATGCAAAATGTAATTACTATTAAATCTCCTTTTTATATTTCGATATAATATGCATATACATTTGTAAATAAGTAATCGTGTATTATTGACCGAAAAGGGGGAATATTTGTTCGTGCATTAATCTCCCAAAGATTGTAACCGTAAACGATCCACTTATTGTTTATTTAACCAGTGAATCACTGAATCACATAAGAAGTAGGTATATAAACGTTCGCATATTTTACAGCCGAAAGTTTTGTAAAACAACAATTTGCTCAGTTTGTAATAAGCCCATATTTTTAAGAGCGATTCCATTAATTCATTATCTTAATGGTGTGGGCTCAGGTTATATCACGTGCACCATTAAACTACTAAATGAATGATTCCCCCTTCAGCACAAGTAATTGATTTAAATTGATATTTTTAGACCTTCTTTGTGCAAAAAATTTGTAAATAATCACCCGCAGACAAACTTGTAAAATCTGTATCTGAATAGATGTCATCAGTTCGAATTAAACTCAACTAAATAAATAATCGCAAGTCGTTATATTGATTACCCTAAACTTTTGTTCTTTTTTCAAGCCTCAACAGAACAGACAATTCTTTTCCGATAACTCGATTTATAAAGCTGATTGCAGTGTACACACTATATACTATATATAGAACACTACTTCAACTAGTACTGAGGAAAAAATAGTATTACCATATTACATACGTGTTAGAAATCATGTATATTCAAAGAATTGCTTTGTTAACTATTTACCTATCTGCTACCTATAAATGAACCCGTAAAGCATTATGCATGTAAACGATTAGCGAACATCTTTCATCCACCATGTGAGAAGATCGCAAGGATGGCATTTATTCACAATATATTAGCTTTGTGTTTTTGTCGTAGAAATTTTACTGTAGTAGTATCATTACTGAGTGAGAACTTCTATACCTTCACTGAGAACAAACTAATTGACATATGATCTAATTTCACAAATGAAGAGGTATAATAATAATTCTGGAGAAAAATTATGAGCGAGTGTTTAATCCAACATGGTAGTAATATATACACATTCCTCCAACTACAATTGAAAGGAGAATTTTGAAATATTTGGCAATGTTTCATACTTTTCCTTTATAACGATGCCTATGCTCAAATATTCTAATTTGTTGGTACTACATATTTGCTACTTAAATTATTGTATTAGTGTGTCACCGCAACGTGCAACTCCCCATTCGCACTCACACTAAGACGTAATTATTAGTTTTCAAAAATTTTACAAGTTGTAAATCAACATTTCACTCTTAAGTGAGCTTTGTCAGACAATCACAAAATTCTTTTAGATGTTTTACGTGTGCCAATTCGTCGTGCAATCTAAAACTACATTATTGCCTACTGTGCAGTAGCACATATCCACACATACATTATGTCATATTTGAACAATTGATTGTCCGTACCGCCAGGTGCATCTACAATCTTTTACATACACACAAACAACTTATGAATATTATCACTGGAAGTTATTACGATCGCGTGATGCGCACGGAGACGTTCCACAGCAGAACAGCAAAACGAAGTAAAGTAGGTAATCTTTAATTGGTCTGACTAAAAATTGCAATATCATATTACACGCATCGAACATTACTGTTTACATTTTTTATCACGGATGTATTTTATTATCTTCTTAGTACACGTTACATCATGTACGTGTATTCAACACATGTCTTCGAGTCACAATTGTCTATTCTCTTCTTCATTCGAATTCCCAGTTTGATATGTTACGATGCATGCGCTGTAGATTATTTAACAGTTTCGCCTTCTGCCCATTCTACATGGATGCATGTGCAGTCAACAAGATCGTCATTACTAAACGATACTACTACTTATAAGACAGATTCTATAGATTCTGCTCACTAACAGCTAATCATTAATCTCGCATCCACATGTTAAGCACAATTTTTCTACGTTAAATGAATTAACTGAAGATTGTGGCTACGAAAACCACTCACAATTCTCTCTATATATTATTCCTATAGCTTGCAGTCACCTACTTAGTACAATTTTTCACTTTCGTTTTTTTCTCTCTCCTTCAATGCAACGCGACTCAAGTCACTCGACTTACTTACTTGTAGTAGTTAGCCAGCCAGCTACTTATTGGGCCACCTCACACTCACACACACACAGTAGTGGTTGCTGATCAGATTAGAAAAGAACAGAGTGGAGAAGAGCACACCTGGAGCCTGTTTCACCACGGTCGGTAAAGTGTAAAGTGTAATGTCTTTACACTTTGCATAATTTGTAA
>JABASC010004197.1:0-12330 GCA_019776185.1 Plutomurus gul | reverse complement strand
ATTACATGTTAATTAATTGTAATGTCGATTATGTTAATTAGACACTATACGAGGACTTCCAAGATAATTCAATGGTTTTGGCAATTTGTGAAATCGATGGACAATGAAAAAAGAGCGCGACTTCTTCAATTTGCTTGTGGAACTTGTCGTGTCCCCGTCGGAGGATTCGCTGAACTCATGGGCTCTAATGGACCTCAACGATTCTGTATTGAAAAGGTAATTCACATTTTTAATTTTAATTAATTATTTTATTTATATTAATAATATTTATTAATTAGGTTGGTAAGGAGAGTTGGCTCCCCCGTTCTCACACCTGTTTTAACAGATTGGATCTTCCTCCTTATAAAAATTATGAACAACTCGTCGAAAAATTAACGTTCGCTATCGAAGAGACCGAAGGATTCGGTCAGGAGTAATTAACATAATTAATTAATATTAATTATTAATCATCAACAAATAAATAATAAACATTCGTATTTTTAATTAAAAATATTCTTTCCTTCTCTTCAAAAAAATAAGATTGAAAATCATTTCATTCATAAATTTACATCAAATTATTATTTAGCATAAATTAATTATAATTTATTCACATTTCATGATACAACAATTATTATTTATCAATAATCATAATGCAGATTTTTGGCATCAAAAATTATTTACATTTTACAGAATCATCATTTTATCGATTTGTGAGAGTCAAGTTGCTTTCGCTTGATTCAGCCTTACGTTGGTTCAATAACAAGAAACAAGGTCAACGTAAGGACAACATTTTGAAACCCGTGGTGGCCATTCATTTTATGAAACTCCAAACAGGTTTACATTTTAAGTCACTTTAATGAATTCTTTTAAGGATTAAATTTAATTAATTTTTTTTTAAATTAAAATTAATATTGCAATTTAATTAATGTGAGATTAATGTTAATTATTGTACTCTTTTGGATTATGGATTACTTAATCTGGATTATTTCTCTGCTAATTTGGAATAATTATATTTCATATAAATTTTCTGAAAAAACGAATTTTTTATATAGTTTTTCTTTTTTACAAAATTCGAAAATGTGAGCATTTTATTGTTGAATTGACAAAACATTTGATGTTTTATAAATTGATTTATAAATTGCCAAAGAATTTAGTTCATTTGGTTGCGTTGGGTGTCCTACTTTGACCTTAGAGTTGATTTGTATTTGTTTGTGTAGATGTCAGTTGTGAAGATTACAAAGTCAAAGTCTGGAAGAAAACACTAAAAGTCACTTTTGTTCTTATTTCTTATTCGTCTAAAAATAACAAATAAATTAATTTCATCTCTTTCTTGATTCTTGTTTCTGTGGCAACGTAATTTCTAAATAATTGGAATCTTTGTGAGGCGGAGACTAAGGATTTAATTTTGTGTATTTTAAGAATTCTTGTGTTGGCCAAATTTGATTGAGGGCGGCGGCGGCGGCTACGACCAAGACTGGGTGGAAAATGTTGGCTCTAATAAATCGCGTTTTGGATTGGATTAAAAGTCTTTTTTGGAAAGAGGAAATGGAATTAACACTCGTAGGACTTCAATATTCTGGAAAAACGACTTTTGTCAACGTTATCGCTGTAAAATATCCAATTATCATAATTTATTCAATTTCTTTTATTATTTCTATTATTTTCCTATTTTGACATTTAAATTTTATTTTCTTATTTTTGAACAATAATTAATTAATGATTAAAATATGATGAATGTGAACATGAATTATGTTAATTAGATGAATTAATGATATTTTATTTAGTCTGGTCAATTTTCTGAGGACATGATTCCAACGGTAGGATTTAATATGAGAAAAATCACAAAAGGAAATGTTACAATTAAAGTTTGGGACATTGGAGGACAACCAAGATTCAGATCCATGTGGGAAAGGTTAATAAACAATTTATTATTATTGATTATTTAATAATTATAATAATTAATTAATAATGATGATAATAATTAATTAGGTATTGTCGTGGAGTGAATGCGATAGTTTACATGGTGGATGCAGCGGATGGAGAAAAGATTGAAGCGAGTCGAAATGAATTACATAATTTACTGGAAAAGCCGCAACTTCAAGGAATTCCCGTTCTCGTTTTAGGAAATAAAAGAGATCTGCCCGGGGCACTCGATGAAAATGGACTCATCCAAAGAATGTAAATATTAATTAATAATGAATAATTTCTATGACGATAGATATTAATAAAATATAAAATGAATAGGAATTTGGACGTGATTCAAGATCGTGAAATATGTTGCTACTCGATATCATGCAAAGAGCGGGATAACATTGACATAACTCTTCAGTGGCTAATTGACCACTCGGCCCGCTCCTCAGGTCAAACTTCATCCTCAACAACTTCCAGATAAATTCTTATTCTAATTATAATATTTACTACTCCTTTTCTTAAGTTTAATTATTTCATAATTAATAATAATAATAATAATAATAATAATTAATAAATAATAAACGTCTCATTACAAAATTAATCATTATATTTTTTATTTATTTCTTATTTGTCATTCAATTTAATCATCAAAATAAATAAATTTAAAAGAGACAAATAATACATTTTTCATTATTCCCAACTAACCATAGCAACTAACAAATGCAAAATTATCTCTACAACAAACTTTGAAAATCAACTTTTTTATAATCTACGTATTAAATATTTAATTCCAAATTTTCAATAATAATAAAATCTAGAGTCATGGAAACGAAAGTAAAAACGTTTTATTAAAAACAATTTTAATAGTCCAAACAGATTTTGTCTTTATTTATTCTCTATTTTGTTGCATACTTACTATCCACTGTATAATAGTCATAGGCGTGGGGCTAATGGAACAGCTGTGTCGTGTAACATATGACTGAAAAATGCGATTAATTATTAATAATAAATTCGATTTTTTTTGCAATGTAACAAAATTTATTTTATTGTCTTTTTGAATGCTGCGACAAAGAAAAGAAAGTTTAAATATCTAGTAATGGCCGTGTCCTCCTCCGTGTCCACCTCCGTGTCCACCTCCGTGTCCACCTCCGTGCCCACCGTGATGCCCATGCCCATATCCTCCATGTCCATGACCTATAAACCAAAAACAGGGTTAATTAACATTCTCTTCGCAAATAAATTTAAAAAATAAGGTTTTTGCAAAAAAATTCACCGTGATGTCCATGACCGTGGTGGCCGTGGTTCCCGTGATGACCGTGATGGCCGTGAGACCCATGGTTTCCATGGTGACCTATTTTTTTAAACAAAAGAATAGAAAATAATAAAATCAACATACATTTTCATTTTGTAGATGAAATTTGGAAGAAAAATTTAAATTTGTATGCCTTTGTATCCTTTGTGATGTTGGTCATAATGTCCCTTGTTGTGATGGCCGTGTTGTCCATATTTATTTCCTGTAAAAAGAAACCTTTTTTTAAACATTTTGTCCAAACATATTAAATTAGCAAACAGTAACCCAGTTCGTTGTTTCAAAACAAAAATTAAAATATTGTATGGACAAAATATATCTGTTCCTTGTGATATGAAATTGGTTGTTATGGCACACCCAATTTATGATTTTATTTGTCCAAAACAATTTTAATTATAAAGCAAGTTTATTTAGACTCACCATGATGTCCTCCATGATGATGTCTGCAATAAATTAATAAAAATGTTTTTAAATCGATTAATTCAAAATTGTCAAAATTTAGTGGATTTAAAAATTAAATGAAATTACCCTCCGTAATATTTTTTCCCGTGGTGGTCGTGATGGTTTTGATGATATTTTCCATATTTTCCATGGTGCCCTAAAAAATGAAATAAGGTTGTCATGGTGATTGATGAAATTATGTGAATTTTATTTAAAAAATTGAAATTACCGTCATCGTGATGGGAATCGTAAAATTTCTGATTCTTCTTGTATTCGTCTTTGTGGTATTTGTTGTGATATCCGGTCGTGTGATGACCCTTTTAAAAAATTATTCTCCTCTTTTGCATTTATTATTCTATTTTTATAAATTCCTACATTAACCCGAGTACGTCCCCCGAGTACGTCCCCCGAGTACCTCCCCCGAGTACCTCCCCCTCTATCCTTCTTTTTGGGAAAAAAATTGTTGCAATATATTCCTTACAAGTTAGTACAGAATTCTTAAATATGACGAAAATCAAATTTTAATTTTTGGAAATTCTGAAATTCATTCTCAATTTTTGATTTCTTATCCAAAAGTTAGACGAAATCAATTAAGGGACCATGGTAACAGATATGTTGTCACAGAACAATCAACTGAAAATTAGCAGAATTTTGGACTTTTGTCTTCAAAAAAACTTGCTACTGGGTATTCACTGCAATTCACAGACCCCCCCCCCAAATTACAGACGTCATTAATGGATTGACCCTTAACAACATACGTTTACCCCACAATTTAAAAAAGGACAGAAAAAATAAAGGCAAGCCGCAATTACTAATAAATAAATATTTAAATAAAGTTTGGAAATTTGGGACCAGGAAATTCATATTTTTCATTGGAAATCCTGAAACAAAGATGGCGGCTGCACAAATAATTATGAGAACCGTTCGAAGTTTGTCACTATTTTGTTAAGTCAAGAAATAAATTTGGAATTTCTAACAAATGATTCCTCCACTCACCTTTTTATGATTTCCATGGTGACCTAATTGTTTGAATTTAAAAAAAAATTACCACTCATCTGAATTATTTTTATATATCAAGAAAATTATATTTAAAGTTAAATTTCGTTACCATATTTGTTTCCATGGTGTCCTGTTATAAAACAACAATTAATAAATACAAATTAGTCACGTACATATTAATTAATTAATTCATTCATTTAATGTAGGAATAAATAAAATATTTACTTACCATGATTCCCATGATGATGATTACCTTTAAAAAATAATTTTTTTTAAATTAATAACATTTTTTTTTAATTTGATAATCGAACATGTTTCAAATTTAATGATTACCATGGTGTTGACCTCCGTAATGATGATTTCCATACTTTCCACCATGATGTCCATAATGACCTAATCAAAACATTTAAACAGATAATTAATTAAATTTGTTCACATAATAATTGTTAATGTTTTAATAAAATTGAAATTAGATTTACCTTTGTGGTGGTCTCCATGGTGATGACCTGCGGAAATAAATAGGAATATTTCAAACATTTGTATTTTTCTTAATATTTTTGCAGCAGATTTTTACAATTTTTCAAACCCAATATAGAATTTCCACTAATCCCGCCCTTTTTCTTAATATTTAAATAGCTAAATTTAAAAAAGTTTTAATAAATTTTTAAAATTTGTAAATGTACCTTTATGACCGTGATGATGGGCGTTATTGTGATGATGACCGCCATATTTGTTGTGGCCTAAAGAATAAAAATAAAAAAGGAAATGATCGTATTTACATTTAAAATATTCCTGATTTGAATTAATTACCTTGATGTCCATGATGTCCTGTACAAAAAAAAGAAACCAAATTAAATTTTAAACATTTTGTTAAAAATATTAAATACAGAGAACGCAACACTGAATCGTTAAAAATATTAGAATTTAGTTTCTGGGGGCCCTATTTCACCACAAAAACTTTCAATTTTTACACTTTTTTCGTGCACTTTTAAGTTGAATTCGGTTTGTTTCATTCATTTTTGCACACAGCACTTTATGTATATAATATTACAAAATTTGTTCTGTGGTGCAACAGGGCCCCAAACAAATTCTTACCATATTTTCCATGATGTCCATGATGACCGTGTTGTCCATGATGTCCATGATGTCCATGTCCATAACCTGAACAAAATTTCGATATTTTTTTTGTTAAATTTTAGAAAACTAAAATTTGTCACATGTTTCACAATTTAAATTTGTCACTTTGAATCACATTTGTTGATCACTTGAATTGAATGGAATTACCGGTTTCTTGTGCTTCAAGTGGGTCTTGTTGAGGGACGGTGATGACAGCTCCTAAATTAGAGCCAACCGCCTGAGTATCCTCTTCAGAGGAATTAAGAAGACTAGTATAATTGTTAGTAATTGTTGTAAATAGATTTGGTGCTGGATCATCATGATTGATGGCATGTGCCCCCCTTTCAGTGGTGATTATTAATAATAATAAAAAGAATGAAGTGAAGATGAAGATTGTATTATTTTTCTTGAATCTCACCATAGCAACGACGTTAGAAATAAATTTGTTGTTGACATGAGAGAGAGAAGACATTGACTATTTGTATTGATAGTAAATTTGATTCCTTTTTATAGAAAGTCATCAGCCAACCAGCCAACCAGCCAGCCAACCAACCAACAACTTTCCATTCAGTTTCTAATGCATTACATTTTGTACCACTCGGTGACAAAACTTTTACCTTCTTAAACCGTTTCCCAAGTAACAATTTAATATATATTTATAGCAGTACATGAATTTATATTGAATGCATCCACCATGTGATTGAGTTTTTTTGAACGATGAAATGCAATTGACTTTTTTTAGTGATTGAATTTGTTCGCTTCATTGGAGCGAACAATCATTTTCTTCTCTTTCAATCTTTGTATTCACATTCTTACATTGCGTCTACATCGTTGTATAATAATTATTATAATAACCATGTCATTTATTATGAAATAATATATAGGAAATCGATCAATTCAAATAAATGATTTACTTTAGGGTTGATTTATTTTTTTTATTTTTCTTTCCCTCCCCCCCAAAAACGTAAAATATCACAAAAAGAATGAATTAATCTCATCTGAAAAAAAGCCTAGGAATTTAATTGTCACTATCACAGAGTCACTAGTCAATATCCTAAAATCCTCTTTTACTATTTTATTTGTTTATTTTAATTTTATTAATTTATTTATTTATTTATTTATATCTTTTGATCTCTGATTGCATTGAGATTTCGATTGTCGTTTCAATTTTTTGTCCCTTCGATTGGGAAACAAATTTCTCTATTTTATAATTTATTATTATTTATTATAATTTATTTATTTCTTTGTTGTTTTCCGATTCGTCGTCTTCGTCGTCGTCGTTACTTCGGTTACTATGACATCATTATCTTCTTTTCTTATCATCGTCTCCATTTCAGTCAGTGAAATATTTTTATAATAACTTTTTTTGTCCTGAATGATGATTCTTATTATTATTATTTATTTTTATTATTATTGTATATTGAACATTGTTGTTGTTGTTGTTGTTGTTGTTGTTGTTGTTATCTTTCTTTCTTTCTTGTTGTTGTTGTTGTTTAATATTCTCTCTCTTCATCTCAATTTCTGATTAATTGTTCTTTTTTGATTGATTGATTCATTGATTATAATAATTTATTTATTATTATTATTATTATTGTTGTTGTTGTTATTATTATTATTATTTTAGTAGCAATACTTTTTCACATCTCCTTCACATTAATTAATTAATTAATCATTAATTACTATTACACATTTATTTTATGTATTTATTTATTTATTATTATTTCAGGACGATGTAGTGGTTGAGGGTGGTTGAGGAGGAGGAAAAAGGGGATCGGAGGGGATGATTAGAGGAGGAATAGGGGTCCTCTTTTTTTGAATACTCTTTTTGTTTGGAAAAGCATTTTGGATTGATTGAATAATATAATTAATTATAATAATTATATGTAATACTTTTTTCTTTCTTTGAAATATTTTTGATAGGTACTTAAAAGGTAGACCTTAAGGCTAACTTGTCATTCTGAGGCACTAGATGATTTCCATATTCATTTAATTACAATTAATTTATTCATTAATACTGAATCATATAATTAATTAATAATAATAAATAATAATAATAATAAATAATAATAATAATAATTAAAGATAGGAAAGCATTATTAGATTGTTGTTGTTGTTCTTGTTGTTGTTGTTGTTATTGTTGTATTTCATTATTATTATTATTATATTATTAGATACTAAATTAATTATTAATTAATATAAATATTAATTAATAATTAATTAGTATAATTAGATTAGATACAACATTTGATATGAAGAGCACTGAACCCTGCGTGGAGATCTAACTGAAATATTTTATTGAGCGTTTTCTTTGTTCTCTTTGAAAAATAACGATTCTTCCGGTTCTTCTTCTTTTTCAAGACTCTTGTTCTGATTCTGCGCGCCTCTCTCTCTCTCTCTTTTTTTGTGTAAGTGTCGTTGTTGTTTGTTGTTGTTGTTGTTGTGTATCCGTGCGTGTGTCTGTCTGTCTGTTAATAAGTGCGTGTCTCTATTCTCTCGCAATGTAATTCTATAATATATTTAGATACTGTATGTATTTTTATTATTTTATATATATTATATATATTATATAGTAATAATATAGCACAGGGTCTTTCATTTTCATTTCATCATTAATTAATTAATTAGTCAATTCATTAATTAATTAATTAATAATAATAATAATAATACTTTGTTGTTGTTGTTGTTGTTGTTGTCATAGTAGCAACTATTTGGATGGATCAAAACTATCAAAAGCTGTTTATTTTATTTCTTTTCTTTTTTTTGCAACTTTTCAAATTTTACGGCCGGTTTCAATCTATTGCTTTGGGTTTGAGTTGTCAAGGCGGTTATCTCATTATCATAATTAATTCTTAATTATATTCAGTAATCCTTAACATTATTATCATATTATATTTTAATTAGTACTCATTATTATTATTATTTAGTTTTATAATTAATTACTGTTTTAGTATTACATTCTTCTTCAAGGCTTCTTTGGGGGAGCTGCTACGGGAGCAGCAGCAACGTTCCCTTTTACAACACCCACAGCTCCACCAACTACTGAAGTCGTTGTCGTTGTCGTAGCAACCGTTGTCGTAGTAACTGGCTTTGCAGTAGGCAGAGGGGCGGATGGCCGAGTTGTCGGTGTGATTGTTGTTGCTGCTGTTGTTGATGTTGCTGTTGTTGTGGAAGGAGGAGGAGGAGCTTTGCTAACTGCTACAACAAGAGGAACTTTGGGGGCTGCTGCTTTAGCGGCTGCAGGGGCGGAAGTTGTGGGGGCTGCTGATTTCGTGGCGGGGGTTGCTGTCGTTGTTGTTGTGGTGGGGGTGGCTACAGTGCTCGTCGTTCCTGCGACTGAAATTCCTAATGGTTGTTGTTGTGGTGATTTTTGTTGTTGTTGGGTGGGCGTTGGGGACTTGAGGGCTGTTGTTGTTGTTGTTGGTGGGATTTTAATTGCTGCTGTTGCTGTCGCAGGTCTTAGTGGTGGAGGCCCTGTTGTTGTTGTTGTTGTTGTGGGTGGAGGTTTGATTGTGGGCGGGGCTGAAGAAACTTTGGAAACGACGGGCGCTGTTGTTGACGTCAATGGTTTCTGAATAGTCACTGGTGGTGGTGCACTTTTTGTAGGAGGAGGACCAACGGTTGTTGTTGTTGTCTTTGCAGGAGTTACAACAACAGCGGCTGTTGTTGTTGTTTTGGGTGTCCCTGAAGTGACATTTTGACTTTTCTGTGGTGTTGGCATGGATTTGCCCGTCGTCGCAGCACCTGAAGACGAAGAAGGTTGTTGTTGTTGTTTGCTTCCTCCAGCTTTGACTTCATTAGTGACTTGTGACTTGATGATGATTTTAGCTGGAGGACTGCAGCTGCCACTGGAAGGTAACGACTCTTCCCTCTTTTTCACTTCATCCACATTGTGCAAAGTTTCGAGGGAGGCGAGGAAACAATTTTCTGATTTTGGCCGTGGCAGATTCACTTTGGCCAAGGCTTTCGTCAATTCCTTCATGTCACATTTGTCTTTCTCTTTGTCTTTTTTATTTGAGGGGGGCGGCTGCGGTGGAGGCGAGTCTTCGATTTCTTCTTGATCCGCTTGCTCAGAAAGCGCCGTCACGATCGCAGAAACACTTTGATCTTCCCGCTGAGCCACCAAATTCGGATTCTTACCAATTTTATTAAGTCTGAAAATAATTCATTTTGATAATTATATGTTAATTATAATTATATTATAATTACATGATTATATGAACCTTTCAGCAGCGACGGATTCCATAGTTCTGCGCATGAGCGGATATTGATCGAGAACGGTATTGAAATGTTCGACGCTCAAAGAAAATAAATTACAATAAGTCTCTGCCCTCACACTCGCAACACGTCTACAAATTATCATAATTTATTCAATTATAATCATGAATTGTAATTATGAATTATGAATTGTAATTATGAATTATGAATTGTAATTATGAATTATGAATTGTAATTATGAATTGAAATAAAGAACCTGGCATTTGTGAGAAGACAAATTTCTCCAAAATAGGATCCATCTGAAAGTGAAGTAGCAACATCGCCCGAGGCCATAACAATGTCAACAATTCCTTCTTGAATGAAATACATTTTTGTGCCGATTGTCCCCTCTTTTATAATTATGTCTCCTAGCATTTCATTTTATTATTATTTATTTTTGTTAGTTGTCATGGTGACGTGCATTATAATTATAAATTAAAATGTTAAATATTTAATTATGAACCTGGCTGGAAGACTTCGTACATGAGTTTAGTGACAACTTCAGAGACGAAATCAGCGTCAGCATGAGCAAAAAACGGCACAGAGGCCACCAGAGAGCGGCAGTTGTAATTTATCACGTCCTAAAATTATTATCTCTTTATTATTATTTTATTAATTAGATTATTTTTTGTAAATTCAAAATTGATGAACCTCTCTGAGTTTTTCTGAGAGTTCTCCGAGGATGGCGTCCTCGTCGAAGAATTTTCCTTGATAACGGTGCTCAAAATATTCCGTTATTCTTGCTCTCATCACCCGCGGCAATTTCCGGTAAGCCATATATTCTTCCACTTGTTTCAGCTTTAAAAAATCAGAAATAATAATAATAAAAGGTTACCTAAATTGAAACTGTTGTCATGGTAACAAAAAAAATTAAATAAATAAAACCTTTTCTCGGTATTGCCTTCTGGAAGAATCAAGACTTTGAATGAGATTGGTAGCATGTCCGAGGAAGAGAGCGTAGCACGTTGCCCCCGAAATCATGGACAACATAGTGAGCCACATGTCAGTCAGACTTTGTGGGGGGAATCGTCCGTAGCCAATGCACAACATGTGAGACATGGCCTTAAACAATGCCCAAGAATACTGTTCCAACCAAAAGGCGTCCTAAAATATCAATTTTTAAAAATTAATTTTATTTAATGATAATTAATTTTATTAAATGAGAATAAAATTAATAAAATTAATAAAATTCCCAAAATTAACCTGGAGTTCATTGATGGCGACCCAAGAGTTGCTAGGAAATCCTTGGAGCATAGGCACGAGGAATTGTAGGCACCCAGACCAATGACCAATGAGGAGCATCATACAGATCAGATTGAAAATTCGCATAAACACCGACGCCATGTTCAGAAACTAAACAAATATATTTTATAATATACATTTATATATATATATATTCAGTCATCTCCATGACGACGACGATTGAATATATATAATTATATTATTCTTATTATTATATTCATCCTAGAAATTATTTTATTATTACTATTAGGATTTCTTTTTTTAGAAGAAGAAGAAGAAGAAGAAGAATAGATTTTTTTGATAGAAGATATTGATTGATTGATTGATTGATTTGATTGATTTGACTAATTGTGGACAATTAAGCGAAACACAAAGGCATAGTTATAGAGAGCAATAAAAAAAATATTCATCTGGCAAAAGCGGAGCAGCCATGCAGCACGAAACCAAACAGAATGGACTACAAACATTTCTTTTTTTTAGATTTTTTTTTCTTAATTTGTCTTTTCTCCTTTTTTATTTATTTCATTGTCACCATGACCACATGTGTGTGTAACAACATTAACAACAAACAACAACAACATCAACAACATCAACAACATCAACAACAACAAGAAAGAAGAAGAAGAGACTATTTTTATTTTTATTTTTATTGTATTTTATTTTATTTTATTATTTTATTTTTATAATTTCTATAGAAACGAAAAGATTTTTAAAAAAAGACATGAACAAACAAACAAACAAACAAACAAACAAACAAACAAGAGAGATAGAAGAGACTCGTGCACTACAAAGGGAATACCTTGAGAATGAGATTCTTCCCCGAAAAAGGTTCCTTTCTGCCGAAGGAAGTCGAGTCTCGTCGTTCTCGAGTTCGCTTTTGGTGCAGACTTTGACGGAGCTGTGAAACACGGGGAATTTAAAGGGTCACATACATTCATTTCAATCAACTGACGACCCTCCCACCAACCACCCACCCACCCACCCACCCACAGAAGAAAGGACTTTAAAATTTATTTTTATTTTTAATTAATTTTTATTTTAAGTGTCCATGTTTTATTTTTTTATTTTTTTTTAATCTT
>JABASC010004196.1:0-12334 GCA_019776185.1 Plutomurus gul | reverse complement strand
GTTAAGGTACGCAATCCGAATATGATTATATTAAAATTAATGCACAGTACAAAATGTTGTATGATTTTTCATCGTTTTTTATTAGGCTTTCAGATTTATATGAGTAATACAGTCATTTATTTGTTTATTATGCACAAATCAAAATACATGATTGTTGCTTAAATCTAGGTTTTTGGTACTAACAATAAGCCAACGGCCCAGACCGAGTATATTGTGGTAAGTAGTAATCACCATCATCAGCTCATGAAGTTCCACTAATCTATGGTTTAAAACCCCGATTGCTCACTTTCAGCCAATTATCTACCCGCTATAGTGTTTAGTGTTTCCTCTCCCTATTACGAAGATATACCAAACCACACTAAACTTCAATGAAAATAAATGAATCTACTAATTGTGATAAGTGTTCAACAAATTCGTTTTAAATCAAATGGTGCTGTCGCTGTAAATCTTAAAAATATTTCCATTTCGTATTTATTTCTACGACCCTTTGTGCATTGACCATAAGTGTGGAATCGTAATCCACGTTTCCGATACAATATTTGTAACGATTATAAACTAATTAAGGTGGTCCATGAAATCAATTGTTTACGCAGTCAGTAATATAAGTGAGAGGGGACTAAGGACATCTAATACATACATCAGCATGTTTGTGAAAGTGTCAACATGTCAATTATTTTCTAAGTTTTACAATCACAGGCTTTTCACGACAACATTTAAGTCTATCCATGTTAAATACATCACAGGACAAAAACTGTCTGTAGACTTCGTTCATGCAACAACAGGGGTAAGTGTATTAATGAATTATGTAGTATTTTAACACAAGGATTCAATCGTTAGTTACATAATAATAATCTTTGTAGAGAAAAACTGAATCAGTTTTTCTCTACGTGTATAATCTTGTGTATTAGTATATGAGTGATACTAAATTAAGTTAAACTGCATTCCCAAATAAATCTGTATAAAGCCTAATCTAGACCTTGTCGTACGAAACATGGCTCTTAATATTGTGAACTGAATAGCGATTGTACATGCCCCAAATCGAGTTCATCAGAGCAGATGGTTGGCTGGCCGGCTTGTTTTCCTGCAAATCTGCCAACAAAGAGAAAAGTCACGTTAAGATTTATAACCAATTGCCTGGCTCCTCCTTGATGACTGGAATGAATACTCACTATAGTATTTACCACTAATACCTAAGATAAGTTATCCTTTCTACTGTACAATAAATTAAATTGTTGGCAAATTACGTTCTTTCCATCAACCAAGGTTAGCCTACATCTGTTCATTCCGCATCGTAGTAGTAGTACCGGATGGCAAATAAAATCCTATCTACTCTCCACATCTCTCTCCCTCGATCTCTTCTGTTCATCTCACCGGGGATACAGTGTACGCTTCCAAACAATTCTCTAACAGTAATTTGCATTTTGCTGGTCTACATAGCCTTTGGAATTGTCGTAAATCATTTGGAGCTATTCTCGCATCTATTTCGATGAAATTCCTTGAGCCCCAACAGGTGAATATTTGTATCTACTGTAGCGTTTAATGTATGGAGGATTCTACTGTCATGTTCTATTTTCTAGGAAATAGTATTCAAAATATTTCTCGCATCCTGTATGTTGAAGAGTAAAATCGTCTACTCTGTATAACTTGTTGCGGTCTAAATCATAGGGTCGTGAGGGAAATCTGAGAACTTTGTTGTGAGAGGGTGAGATCAGTGAGAGAGCTGTAGAAAGGAAATGTTGTTGTGTGTATTTAGAAGTAAAGTGTGAACTGAATCATTGCACTGAAGAAATATACTGTGGTAGGTTTATCCATTAATTTTATCTAGAAGAGTAAACTACCAAATGGGTGATGTGTGGCTGTGGTAGACGTGTCGCAGTCTCGTAGTCGATTCCATACTTGTGCCTAGAGAATACTCACTCCAGCAGAAGACTTTACTATAATGTCTACGTAACCTCTAGCAGCCTTGTCATTGTTCTGCTTGCTCTTACAGCCTTGAAACTAGTTATGACTGCTTTCCTGAGGCCGTCATGTGTACATTTAATTTATAGAGTCTCTACTAAAGTATATACTCATTTGATTCAACAGTTAACAGTAAACACCCAAAAGCGAAGAACAATAATTATATATGTATCTACCTTTTATAATTAATACATATATATGTAGGTATATGTAAGTATACAAATCTATATAGTGGTATTCAGGTAGAGATACAGTAAAACCACAAAAGACAATCTATGTAATAATATTTCAATTACCATGATTTGCATGCGTGGTCTTGCTGAAGAATTGCGAAGATTGCTCATTTTTCTCACCGCCATTAAGATTATCTCTTACTTTGTAGGCGGCGAAGGCTCCCATAGGCATCGACGACATTTCTCCCTCTCCTCCACACCCTGCTCATGAGAAATTCATTGAAATAGAACATTTTATTAGTAGTCCATAGACATAGAAATGAATGGAGAATCGAACTGGTACAGGAATAGCAGAGATATTCGCACCAACCCCGCGCCGCCACAGCGCCCAACGACTATCGATTCGTATTATGTAGAAACAGAGGAGAGAGAAAAGTAGATATAAAATGAGAGAAAATGAGAGGGGAGCGAATCCGATATGAAAAATGTATGAAAAAGTCAACAGTGACATTGCTCAAGGTTCCTTTCACGTCTCTCTGTCCAATATACACAATCATTGAGGTTGCGTAAGAGTGACATTACATTATACGGGGCACAAGTAAGAGAAAAGCCGACTGACTGGCCGATGATTGAATTGATGGAGAACAGAAATTGTATTTGCGTTGTAGGTTGTGTACGTGCAGAGAGATGGTGGGATGCGGGTGTGATGCGATTGCCTCAGCAGATCAGCTATCCAATGCCATAAGACCATATAGCTCGTAAGAGTACAGTACGGAGAGCATATACGTACTGGCACGGCTAATCGTCTAGTGACTACAGGCAAGGCGAAATGAAGGCAAAAGAAAATGATGGATAGAAATAACATGCACTTTGACTCCGGAGTTGTTTCCATACCATCGTAGCGTATTATTTGTACTGCTGATGAAAGTTCTAGTACGCCTAGGCGTATGTGCACTTGTGCATCAGGAGTAGTATGACTCTGCAGGTGGATAGTTTAGTAGCAGTATTTTTCCTATCTTTACGTATGTCATAGTTAAATCCGAACTTACGTGGACAAGTATAAAATGATGTGGAATTCAGTTTTAATTTTTGACTAGAAACGATGCTCCCGTGTAAAGGTATGTCTTTGACTCTCATAAAAAATTCGGGGATAAACTCCTCACGACGCTCGAGAAATATTTGAGGAAAAATTATGATTTCGTTCGCGGAACACACTAAAAACGATTGGCTCTCTTTCTATTTCCTGTTGAAACTTTGCGTGTTGGAAATACTTTTTCCTTGTATTTGATATTTTAGATGTGGTCTAGTAAAAACGGAATAAAACTTAAGGACGTGCGTCCTTAAATAAATGTATATGTAATTAACAAGTGTAACAATGTTTTATAAGTAATCTTTATATCCTACGTATGACAATGTAAGTGGACTGTCAACTGCTTTTCCTGCCTAGCAAGAAAATGAACGCTGTGAACAAATCTTCGAGAGCAGAGTCTCGAGATGTGGATTGTGTGATAAACCACTTTAGAATTGAATGTCTTGAAGAGAACGTAGTGACCAAGCGACTGGTTCGCTGGAGCGGTATTGCATTAACTTTATACTGAAAAGCAACTCTCTGTAAGAATATCAGGGCTTATCAGTCTTGCTGCTGGTCTTGTGCCCACAGCATTATGGACCACTCCAGAAAATGAACAATACTTGTGCATTCATGTACTTGTACATAGTTAGAGTTCGTTTGGCTTCTATTTTCACTTGCTTCTTATCAATTTGTGTACGTGTGGTGTGGAACGATCCTTATTGGCTATTTCTTGTTTTATTCTGGAACAGATTATACTGGTTTGCTCATTCACGTGATGTGTGAATGTGTGCCTGTCTGTGTGACTGTGACGCGAAATGACATTTCCATCTAATCTCTATATTTTCTCATCCCTTCAGAAAAACGTCTTTCGCCTTGTGCGTACATCTAAATACCACAAGCTTTCAGCCTGTTATGAATAGGAGGGGAAGTATTTATGAGGTCGGGTTTCATGTACTGTACACTTTCACGACTACACCCCTTGGCAGTGCAACACTTGTGCTGCTATTATGTTCTTGCTTCCAGGACAAATCGTTGAAAGTCAAATGGGTGAAAATAACTGACATTAATATGTACACGGTTTAAATATTTTTACATGTGTATAGAAGATTGCTAAAGCGATTGCGAACACTTGATTGCAAACATTTGCGTTTTATAACCCAAATTCCGATTTAGGAATTTATTTTTAAGTTTAGTGCAAAATGTTTTACAATTTTTTTCAAGCCACTTTTGTCAGTGTTCCTTTTTGCCAAGTGTGTTTATAAGTGGTGTATTCATAAAGTCCAGTAAGCTGCTGATTGCATTAATTACCCTCTTATATAATTTGGTATTATATACGTGCATCACAAGACAGTTCTGTCTACAGATATAAAAATAAGATAGGCCTGTCCTAACCAAACCTTCCAAATTCCTGTTTTCAACCAACAGACGTCCACAAAGATTTGCTACGTACTTACAAATAAAGTCCTTCTTGTCTACGTAATTTCATACAACAGTGCTTTAGGCGTCACCTATAAAAGCAGCAATATTAGTTGGCTATTTTTATATGTAGGATATCAGTAGATATTAGATATACATCATTTAAATGCCCTTAAATGGTAAAGAGCGACGGAACTGATGTAATTACGTAACATATTTACTGTTATCCCAGTGTCCCCCATCTGCGTTTCTATACTTACTTGTACTCTTGATTTTTATCCTGACATCGTTTCTCCGGCTTTTGCATGTCATGATGACATGAGGAAGGAAGACATTCAAAGGATTATAATATGTATGTGTATTATAGGCGAAGAGTTTTTATAAAATTGGACTAAATTTAAATTGGAATGCTGAGTTCAGAGGGTACAAACATTTGCGACATGTGTCGTTTATACACACATTATTCTACATTCATCTTGCTGTTGCTGAAGAGTTGCTGAAGAGAGCGACAGAGTTTGTCTTGTGAAGAGCTATTATGATGAGTTGGAGATGAGATGGCCTCAAGAATAAATGCAGATTAGAATTAACTCGCAAATCATTTTGTTCGAAACAGTATATAAATAAAGCATTTCCAGTGAATAAGTTCGTGACAACAACTAGTTGCGATATCGATAGAAATTGAACTTTTACTCGAGAGATACGTTGTGGTCGTGGTACAGCAGCATCTGCACTCAATCATCGTATTCGTACTAAAAAGCTTTAGTAGATGTCATCTTTGACACGTGAAATTTCGAAAATTCAATACAGCTTCTCAAAATGTGAATTGGAATAATTAACAACACATCGATTGGAGGAATCAGATATACCTGTACATATTAAGTTTTGGTTACGTCGAATCTGGTTTTTATTTATTTTATGAACAGTGTCTTTGCTCGTCCAACTAAATTTAGACAGTACAGTTTATTAGTTTTTACGCAGATTTAATACGGTAGAGGAATGCTATGAGTGAATCATGGTGTTTATCGATACAGCATAAATTTTAGTCAGATGCGTGCGAATCGAATGCGTAAGAGAATATTAACACTTGCATAGTAAGCTACCTAGAATTGTCCTGTCTAGTCTGCTTTTACAATAAAATTTCGCAACGAACGACTGCGATGCGAATGATATGTCGCAATGATTCACACTATGATAGTTTTTATGAGCACGCATAAATAAACGTGCATTTGTGTATGCCTTCACTTGATATTTTTGAAATAATTCATACAAACCATGTGTACCATTTATCTGTTCATGAATCAAAAATATGTCTACATTTGTGACCTCCAGCTCGCACTAACTTAAAAACTTGTTGTCCATTTTTATTTAGCTACGGAATTTGAATGTAATAATAGTTTTTTCGTGCTATTTTGGTCGTGTCTTGAAAAATGGTAACAAAAAAAATTACTTTCTTGACTTATCCTGATTGTTGATTACAAATGGCAGATGTGTTTTTAGCCAAAATGCCGATGGGAACCAGGGGGTCATCTTTAGATTGAACATGAGCACACCGACAAACACGAAAAGAAATAATTCTTTGAATAAGTACAGTAGGAGAAAAGACAGCGCTGTGTTGTAGCCTCGACAGTATCGTGTATTGGGTGGGGGATACACCAGAAAGAACTGGGACTCTGAACAAGGTTTAAGACGTTGAGATAGATAACACAAGCAGATATAAAGCTCACGATGAATTGGTTCATTGAACCAGCTTACTAGGACACAGATAGTAAATTTCGGTATCAAAGTAACTCTCTGCATGTTCAACTCTTGGAGAATTGGTTGCTAACCTATGTAAAACAGTGCTGATGCACGTACAAGTGCTTTTAATGAAAACTAAATTAAGTTAAATCCAAGATACCTTCAAGGAGAATGCCACGTTTTCCTTTTATCTGTACCTTATCGGATAGCAAATTTTTTGATTGATTTTTATTGAATTCATCAGTTACACATTTGATTAACAACTGTTACTTCTTACATTAGTTAGACCGTTAAAAGTCGGATTTACTTTTACTATATGTAAGTTTGTATCAAGTTTGCATGTTTGTACAACATACTCTTTAACATTATTAGTCAATACATTAAGGAAGGGAGTGATCATCATACAGGATGCTGCTTAGTGTTATGCAAAATGTAGTGTACCATAGTATATGTAATAGTAAAGATTTTACATTCATGTCACGTTCACGTCGTGTGATCGTGATTTCTTGTATTAGGTGTGTGTTTCTCTGTGTCGAGTGTTGGTACAATTTTTCTCTCTGTGTGTGGCTTGCTTGTCCCATTTCTCTTACTGTTCATAAGGTTTATAGGTTTTTTAGGTATACAATAATGGAAGTAGTAAGTATTTTTGTATCGCTTTCTTTGTATACACATTTAGCATATCAAAGTACAGTACAGCACGTACAATAGAGAACCTAATCTATATTGATTGCAAATTTCTAGTAGTCCGAGTTTCACAACGGTTTAATGGAATTTTCATAGTACGTTTCATTTGAGTTACAATATTATTTACTAGTAGTACCTGATTTCTTATGTCTATAACAATTTTAGGCAGCTTAAAAAACATTTAGACATTTCGACTAATTCATTCATTGAGTAACAGGTAAGTAAATAAAGACCAATAACAATTATGTACCACAGAGTTGGTAGCACAGTAAAAGCTATAAGAAATTGAAGTACCTACATATGTGGAGTCGTTTTACATCGTCTAAGCAAATAGTAAATACTTATTAGGAGAAACATTAGCCACCTCACTATGAATACACATTACGGTTATTGTTGCGCTGTTTTATTGCGTACCTCTGTAGTATGCACGTATTTCTTTAGAAGGTAGGTTTACAAGGTAAATAATTTCATGTGGTACTCCGCTTCAAATGTAAGTCTGTTTTAATTAATGCACAAAATTAGCGTATTTATTATAGTTCCCCAATTATTGTAGAGCTGTTTGTAAGCAAAAGGCTGTATTGTGGAAGAGTGTACCACCTTTTGTCTTATGCATGTGTCTTCTTGAATAGGTAAGCGTTGTAATCTTGACGTTTTGTTGTGCATTTTACACTACATTTAATGTTTAGGCAGGTTGACGATTGCAAATTTACCTAAGATTTATATTTCTACGTGATTGTGTAGTATATTTACACTTCATATTTAATATACGACTACCATGGAGTTGTGGGGAAACTCATAAGAAATCAAAAAGAACGAAAATAAATTCGTTGTTACAGGAAATGAATGGAAGTTAAATAAATCTTTATATTTGTAGTTAATTATCTATTTCGTGTCGGTATATATGCTTAATGCACTGTCTGTATATTATAACAAATGACTAACACAGATTGAAGAAACTTTCATAAATAACTATTTTTAATAGGACAAGATATTCTCATATAATGTTGTATAATTTAATGGAAGGCTAGAACCATAACTTAAATACTTCATAATATGAGATATACACTTATTTACATCTAATATTTCTGCAACCATTTGTGTGAGGTATGTCATAATATGTGCTGTCTTATTTCGTACAATGCGGACAGGTAGGTACTATATTGTCTCTTGTACATGTACACTAAAATGCTACACTTAACCTGGAATCTTAAGACTCGCTCATTTGCTATTATTAACATTTGTGTAGGAACAGAAATTCACTTCTTTGCTTTACTTGCTAGCGGATTTTGTCTACCCCTCTGTGAATAATCATGATCAGGTTAATGATCAAATTTTTTACGCCTCTTGTAGTTGCCTACTTATAAATATCTATAACTACTCTTATTCTTTTAGTACACACTCAGCCCTGCTGTCGTAGCGTGGTAATAAACTGCATGTACACAATTTATTTTTTACTGTCTTATTTTCTGTAGAACAGAAACATTCTATAATCTAGTGAGATTTCGTCTGATCCCACATTGCATTTAACTAGGAATTTGTTTACTTTCTACTAAATAACGTGACGAAGAAGAATTAATTTTACCATTGCTTTAAGTATGCACTGCCCTAGACTAACATTTATGTATTTATTTTAAAGCTACGTACAACATTAAGAGAATACAAATAAAAACATAAATAAGTCAATAAATAAAAATGCAATTGTAGTGGCTTGTGAAACGTGAGGAGGATAATATGAAATTATTCGTGTTGGGTAATTCCTCTGAAAATGAGAATTACTTTTGCAAAAATTAAACATTGAAATAGAGGCGATATTATGCTTTTCGGAAACAATGTGACGGCAAAATAGAACCATTATTTACTAAATAGTTCAAATATTACATCAAAAAACTAACAATAAACTGTTTTATATAACACGCAAACTTTTGTAACTAATGTATACTGGTGGATCTTTGGTGATCGTGTACTGATGATGTTTGCTAAGCCTCGTTTTTAGAAATTCCTACATTACAAATACATAGTGCACTTAAATATACTGCTTATAATATTTGGAGGGTTTCTCTTGTACAGATAACAACGGTTTGCCAATAAATTAGAAGGCAGCCTTTGTTCGTTTTTAGTCGACACTAAAAGTTTGGTAACTAGTTTTTATAGTTTTGTGACTACCGAGAAATAGTTATAGCACGCACTTATATAATGTGATGAGGATTTGTACATTAGCTTCTTCGTAACTGCAGCACAGCCTATACAACAGTGGGCTCTACCTTTGTTGGTGTGGTGTGAGCACATAAATGGTTACTTAAATGGTTACCATTGTCACTTTTAAATATTTAAACAGTTCTTTGACAATAAGAAATTAAATAAATAATGGGTGTTGATGATCATTGTGCTATTATTAGTAACTAACTAACTAAGACTTCAAATATATTTTCTGTGCTTTGAAATTGTTTGCTTACTATCAGCCAACTAATTGCTTGTATTGTATTAATTAAAGGATATATCCTATATGTAAACCATATAGATGTGTGTCCTGTAGTAGGAATTGATTAGGGTGTATGGTTACAGGTTACAATGAACTCTCTAGAGCATTTAGGTTGCAGTCTGAGGAAGCCAACGATTGACAACATGTTGTGAAGCTCCTCTCTGTCAATAGTAGTAGGTATACATATAGTGCCTCTTCGACTGATAAACTTCCGCTCAGTATGGAGCAGTAGGATAGTATCGGTAACATAAACATTTTCTTAGTTAGTAATATATATGTAGGTACATAAAAACAAATCTAACAGTAATAATAGTAAGATAAAAATAACTAGATTTCTTCGAGTGCATTTTGTATTACGTTATTAACTCATCAGTTCTATCCGGCGAGGGATGCAATAGGGATGGGGTCGGGGGAAATGGGCGATCAGTATGAAGTTACTACATGGAAGCATTAATTGATTGACATTCGGTTGACTATATGTATGCATGTTCAAACATACCTAAAAGGATGTTATCGGATACTCTCAGTATTGAAATAGGGAAGGCTAAAAGTCTATTTTAATTTTTGTGTCTTCGCTTTTGGCAGAAATTGAACTTGTCAGACTTTAAGTGTCGAAATCTTTACCTTAACGAATTGTTGTCTACCTAGAGGAGATAGTACCTATTAAATATACAATGAAGCGAATGCATTATAGGCATAATTTGTGTTATGATTAACGTGTTAGGACTTTAGATTAGGCCTGACTTAACAACGTGAAGCCTTATTTGCTAACAACAGATATATAGATAAGCAATTGGCAAAACTATTGTTTAGATAACTTTTAGAATACAGGTATTTCTTTGAACTAGATATTATTATGTGATATCAACATCATCCGAGAAATTCTACTGGGCTGCAGGCATCAATTTATCCATCAGTTTTTGTCTAGCGATGACTACTTGCCTCTCAAAGTTCTGTATTATCTCCTCAATGTCGTTTGTTTCACTGTCCGATGAGAAGTCGTACGTCTGATTAGGCTGAATGGTTGGAAGAAATGCAATTACTATTTTTATTTATCATTTATAAACAACTTTTTCACTTATAGTACAATGTAAGTTTATAAATATAATACATACTTTCTCCTGCATTAATCGTAAATTGGAGTGTATCCAATTCATCTAGTCCGAAATATTCATCTACACCAAAACAAGANCCCAGCATCACCGGGCTCATCCCATTTGACAAGAATATGATTGAATGATAATGATTATTTAATTACTTACAGTTACAAATGAAATAGGGAACATTCCTCGCCTACTACTCCCTACCTCATCCAATACTAGCCCTTCCATCCAATTGTCATCTTCAGTTCGCTCATTTACGATGAATATTATATCGCCTTGGCGAAATGATATTTCATCTGAATTGTCTGCTTCACAGTCGTACAATGCTCGGCATTTCTGAAATACAATGTTGTTTTATTTACTAGCAACACACAAAATGTGAAGTAATTAAACAGAATAAGGTAAATTGATAGACGACAAGCTTACCCTATAATTATCCGGATCTATTGGTAGCGCTCTAGTTCCATTTGGCAATAATGGCGCAGTACTGATAACTGGACTAGGAAGAGAAGTTGGAGTATGCGCAGAACTATTAATTACAGTATTAATTATATTAAAAGGGCCACTCAAGCCTGCGTTTTGTTGAGTATGAACTGGTAAAGACACCGGAGAAGAGGTTGGAATGCTTGTTTTTCTTAATATTGGGGGTTCTCCCGGAGGAATAACCAATCGGCCTAGGCCAAGTCGTCCGATTAGGGAATCTGAGGGACTTCGAGTATGATTTGAAGGCGATGGTGGAGGTGGTGCAACTCTTTTCAAACGAGAATTCTTGATAGATAATGTACTACTTCCAGGAGTACTCATTCCACTACTTCTAAGATCATCTGTCAATCAATCAATGCATTATGTTAATAAATCATTATAAGTAGTCATTGAAAAAAGATATTTTCAGATAATGACACCTACAATTTTCCTGAACCAAAAACGCAGAGTAAATCTTACTTGTAGATTTGTAAGGGCTTTCTATTAGAAAAGAGCTTGGTCTTCTCTTTTTCTCTGGCGTCACTGTCGGATCATCTAATACAGTAGCTTCATCGTCAGAGAAATCAGTAGAATCTTCCGCTCCGAGATTCCAATCAAAATCGACGCTTTCAAACAGAGTTTTCTTTCCTTCCATGGCGTGGTGAAGCTATACAAAATAACCATTTGAATTCACAATTCAATAGTATTGCAAGGCTAATTTAAAAATTGACAAAATTTTCTTACTAAATCTTCTACTGTTTTATTTCCCCTTTGTCTTGCTACATCTAAAGCGGTTTGCTTTTCGTTATCTTGTACTTGTAAATCTACCCCAGCCCTGAGTAACAACTTTGCAGGTTCAGTTCTTCCGTATAAAGCACAAAAATGTAGAGGTGTACTACCTGTGATTATAATTGTGAAATAAATAGCATTCAGTAATAATTATTATTATTGCCATTGTAAGTGGTGGACTACCAGATTTAGTTTTTTTGTCTGTTGCCCCTGAGTTATGAATTAGAAAGTCCACTATTGGCAAATATCCTCTAATTATGGCCATGTGTAAAGGCGTTTCTCCGTTTTCCTGTTAATGAATATATGTATTTTATGCTGAGATATGAACTTCCTTTTTCATTTTTCAAAGGATATTATCAAATATATTTAAGCGTACTAGTAATACCCGTGACGTAATTTGCTGACCCAACATAGCCCCTTGTGCCCAAGTTCTGACTAGTAGAAGTAAATCATCCGATTC
>JABASC010004195.1:0-12335 GCA_019776185.1 Plutomurus gul | reverse complement strand
ACATTTAATAGTAAGCTTGACAAAAACTTTCTCAGGTGATGGTTCGTGTAACAGGAATTGTATAAACCTTTCATTCACATCATTTATCAAAGTCTGTTTATACTGCTTAAGCGAAATAATGTCGCGCATACATTGAATTATCCACAGAGGGAATTTCTGTGCTGATTGCAAGGAAATTAACGGCAAGCCGTAATGTAAGTACTACTTCAACTTCTACAAAAAGCAAAAGCATCGTCCTCCAACTTATTATCATAGGTAGATAGTGCACCAGCATAAAATGGCAGTATAGTAATTTACTGATATCCCATTTAATAAGTTGGTCTAATCATCAAATGTATTTGTATTGCAAAATGAAAGATTAATGAAAGGAATACATCATACTATTAGCTTAAATCTACAAGTGAATTAAATGAAGCGATAAAGTTTAAAGCATTTCATTTCAGAGCAAAGAAAGGTAACTGCATGTGGAGAGGTTCATTATTACATTGATTTTTTAGTACAAGTCAATCTGTATACAAGTTGTGTAATGATTCAATGATGATTTGATATGTGTCCTTCCTACATAGCTCCCAGCTAAAATCGTATACATCTTTTAGTCATGCGAGTATGCACTTATGTAGTAGAGACGGATGATGCAAAGACTACGATTTCTGATTTAGCTATTACGTATGCTTTCGAAGACATACACAGAGTGCGTTTGGTGGAGTTTACTACAAACATTCGTCAATTAAGTTAAATGGTTGATTCATGCAATAGGCGTAATCAAATTTCATTTTGATTTAACGATTTTCATTTGGGAACAAGGAAATTGTGCAAAATTTCCTATTCGATTAGATTATACAGTGAATTGGGATGGGTTGACTGGTTTAGATTGTCTGATCTTGTCTTCATTCAAGTTAGGACTAAGTTTTCTACGACGGTTAGGCCACTAACTGTCGGTGGCGGTGGAAGTTTTTTCCCTTTAAGCCCACAACCAATTTGTATAGCTACTATTTACTAGTACATGCCGAGAGAGAGAGAGATGGTAAAATACTAAACTATAACGATATTGAAAGATTTCTCACTGTAATACTATGTATATAGAGAGTTTAATGTTATTCATTCGATAAAAGACTTGACTGTCGAGTCTCTTTTGAGCGTGCACCCCAGTCCACTGCAATTCATTGCATTAACTTTGACCACAAAGTGTTACGCTTTAAACTGAGTTATACAACTGGGAACGGACTGGCAGTATGCATACGTAATAAGGTTTAAGTGTATGCATTTAACACAGTATACAGAGTAAAAAGGCCAAAACAATCTGTGTGCAAGTATTCTATGCAAGCTAAGCTCTGTATGTATGAATGTTGTGCACGTACGTGCATTTTTTCAGATGCCACGTATTAGCCGTTGGTCATACCCTTACTGGTACGGGTACTGACTTAAGTCAGGTGTGTGCCTTGTATACGTAATACAGAAATGGCTAGCCACACAAAACTAAGATGCAGTTCGAGATTAAATGTATGGCTAGCCAGTGTCTACTACTATTCATCTTGTAAGCGATGGAGTTAGCTGTGATTCTGTGATGTGCGTCGGGAAGAAACTGTGTATCACATTGTTAGAGTCGAGTTGAGGAATCGTCTCAGTTTAATTCTATAAGGTCTCACTGATTTCATGCAATAATACCACTGCTGCATGTACTCAAATTTCTTACAGTCATCTTCGTAGGACGAAGACGAGCGTAAGGGTTATTGGTTGACTTATTTTATCACTCTTTTGTTGGCATTCACACACATCCCTAAGATTCTCACAACAATCAGTGTGCTTCACGTATACTTTTGTGACTTACGAGTGCAGTGTATCTGTTGCTTTATTATTATTTGTTAAGGTGTGACTAACTTACCTTGGAACTCAGTCGTACACACAAGTGGAAATTGCACACAATAAATTGCTTCTCGTAAAAAACTGTTAATTTTTTAAACTTAAATCGTCCAATATATCTACATATATACATTCATGCATTTTCCTATAACAGTGTGCTCTACACTTACAGTTTTCCATTCAGCGTACGGAATTTAATCTTGGGAATTAGTTGTGAAAGAACAAGGAAGCATTTCACATCCAAATCATTTCATTCTTCTAGAGAAACAACGTACTTTTTGTTGTTGTGACGGAAAGAGATAAAGACAAACACAGAAGTATTACATATATTGTATTTATGCATGTACTCACTACAGAGTAGCATAAAATTTGTCCTTGTGTGAGAATCACATCTGACTTATTTAACTTTAGAGTGCAGTGAGAACCGTTTTAGAATTTATTACGAGCCAATTGTAAAGTGATGAGAATTGATTTAGGATTATATTCCTACTTTCAAGCTTTCAAGGGATTCCATTACATTACCACTAATCTCTCTTTGGCGCACGGAGCGTTTTCTAATTTGTTTGTGACTGTTACCTTGCACCTGTATCTTTGCCACAGATTGTGATTAAGGCGTTGATTGTGATTGCATTATCTGTATCTGTTCCGTATGCATACATTTAGGCTGTGTGTGTGGTTTGATTGAAGTGGATCCGGAACTGAGATTGGGAACCGTGTTCAGCAGATTACCATTCCCTACCCTCACATTTACTTGTTCTGCATTGTGATGGATTGAACCACATTGTTTTGTTTCTTTTTGTAGAACCGTTTGTGAGAGAATTAGTGGAACTCTGCATTCGTAGTCTGTGTTAATGTCATGTGAGTCTATATGTGAACCAAATACAGATAATCTGTGAAGGAGACAATTTGACAAGGACCTTGTCATGTCTTATTGGCTCGGAATCTCTTAATACTCGACTCAATCTATTTACAATTCGAACATTTGGATTAGTAAACGTTTGCATGAAACACAGTCACTTGAATAAGAAGACTGGAAACACACGATAACATGTACAATCTATGATCATATTTCTGAATGTTGATGTTGACTGGAACTATAAAGATATATTTGGGAGCACTCAACATTGATTAAGTTGGGAGATTGAAGATTGATGTATTCCATTTATTAACTGTATTGTAGTTTCTGTCCACTAGACAAACAAATCGTAAGCTTGAACCGACATGATGGCAAACAGCCACGTGATTGTGTATGCATAACTTATCAAGACTTTGACTGAGGAATTGTGTATGTAAGTGTACACGAAAATATGAATAATGTATTCATTCGTGTAACACAATTCATGAAGAAACTTTTGGAAAATTCCTATTGCAGACTATTGTATCGTATTGTATTGTATATGAGCTTATAGAAGAAATTTGTACGAGTACCTGCACAAAGTCTGGGCATAATAAATCATAATCAACGAGCCAATTATTTCTTTCAACCTGCAAGAAGATTGCGAGGGTTAACCTTGCCGGAAACGGAAACGTTTCAGGCGTCAGGTGCAGAGCAGACCGCAAGGTAAAGCTTAATGCAAAAATATAACAATGTGATGTAATATGTAATATGTACCAATGTTATGTAAGGTGATAGTGGGTAAACCTTAGAAAAAATAGGAATATAAAAACACTCAGGCAGTTCGGACGCTAACTGTCTGTTCCATTGCGAAAGATAAAAGTCAAGGAAAGAAATGTAGGCAGTTGCGTCTTGCAAAAAGTGAGCATGACGTTAACTTTTTTGGACTACAGAATAATCCAGCGTTACTCAACCTGTCGGTTCAAGGCGCTCCAAAAGGATTTAACACACACCGTTAATAAGTCTATAGGTGCTTGCTACACTTGATACAAAAACTCCACACGAATATTAATTATTGGCTGACTGTCTGACCTAATTCTAGTTTCGTGGTAAAACCGTACAAAGTTGTTGAACGCATAAATTATTAATATGGTCTGGGTAAATGCGTACTTTCTCACATTACTCATGTGGTCCGCGAAAAATGACTTGGGGTAAACGTCGAGAAACGTTGGATTAATCAATGGTAGAGAACAACATTAGTCTCTCTATTATTTATCTGCAAGCATTATAATATTATGTATATGGGCAAAGAGAGTGATTTTTATGGTAAAAATTCTCGTCGCAAAATCGTAAAACTAGGGAAGGGTAGGATTAACGGAGATTGATAAGCGCCTGTCTCAGGTGCCTGGCTTCAGCCTGGTTTGCCTAACTCTGCAGCACATCCTTTTTGTACGAAAAGAGTGTGTTTGATTATCTATAAACTTTATGGGGATTTTCGAATTTGCATTTAAATCACCTTATTAACTCACACATAAATTCGGATAGTCCAAATAAGGGGAAGGATAATTTCTTAGCTCTTAAATGTGCAATTTCGTACTTGTGTCATTCAGGTACATAAGTTCGCCTACTTCTAAAAGTAAATGACTGTTCAGCCTGTCCGTATTTACCTAAAGCCTTGAAGACAGTAATTATCTTTAACTGTGTTTGTATTAAGCCTCTTAGGGTCAGGTCAGATTTGTTCCTTGCAGTGTGGATGGTCATTGTAACTGGTTACAGTCAAACCTAAAATCTTCCTTATTTCAAGCTGTTAGAAGTGCGCTCACGGAAGTCAAAAATATTTTTACTGCTTATTGTGTGTGATTCAGAGCACTATTAAATCTGTATGTTGTTTATACCAAAGAGGTACATATAAACCACAAACAAGAGCGAGTGAGTTTTTTAACGAAAATTTCTACTGCACTAAAAATTCGACCCTTTCTAACCACTAATACTAATTACCTGCCCATTTGATTTGATTTGACATTCACGTTGGTAATTAGCTTTAAAAAGCATTCGCATCATATTGCAACTGTATATAATACATATGTATATAATATCTTACATATTTACTATATAACGCATGGTGTAATTGCTTGCAAGCTTGGTTTATTGTTGTATTCGTTCAATTTCCTTTGACATTCAAACTGAATAGGTATAGTATAATCTGTATCTCTAGTCGTGCATGATGCAGTGAGTGTAATGAAAGAATCAGTTACAAACTCATTTTACAATCATGACTCACAAAATAGCTACCTAAATGCAATTTAGATCGTATGCTTGTATCAGAGAAGTAGGCAACTGTATACTGATTGGGACTGATCTAGGTAAGTGCAATCTAAGGTAACCTTTATTATTATTATTAAGTTCCCAGCAACTACATTTACTAGTGTCCTTGTTTGTCGTGTCATTCTCACACTCCTGCAGTCCTGTCTGTGTATAGTCTATTCCGTTGATTCCATTGAACTGGATCAATTACTCGATAGCATACGCTATCTGCTACCTACGAAACACTTAACTCCAAGTGCACCATTGTGTATTGAAAAACAGATTAATTTTCTCTCTAACCCCCAACTGAGCATTAAGTGCAAGCTCACAATTATTTTTTTCTCTAAAATTGCATAGGTACTGGAAGCATAAAATTATGATATGACCGTCAGCCGTTTCTGCATATTGCCAACTTCGCATTTTTATTAACTCTCATTCTCTAGTTGTCTAGTAACTGTGGTGCAGCGGCTGCTTCTGTGACTACATCGTCATAATAGTGTACTATGTGCGCACTAATAATAACTGCAAGAGCTAAAAGCGACTCTCTGTGAAAACTGGTGTATAATTTAAAAAACGTACTCTTCCGAGTGAGTGACTAAATGCCGCTATAAGACTGTAATTATGAATTTTCTGCAGTACGTGCAGGTTGTTTACACAGTGCACAATATTGTAATTGTCTGACCTTTTGAAAATTACCGTTATTTTTAATTTTCTTCCAAGATTTACATGTAAATAACAACGTGCAGGCAGTGTGTTTGTACTAGAGGTGTGTACATCGTTATTAATTTTCCACTTGATTCACCTCTCTTTCCAGTGTTGTGGTTGTGGTGCTACGGTTGCACGTTGAATACTAGCATTCTTTGTTGCTTCATGCGGGGAATCCACTCAGGCTAAGATTTGATCTTGACTGTCGGCTTTTCTTTTGTGCATTGTGTCTCAACAAAGTTATAGTGTACGAGTGTCAATTCAGTGCAGGTGCATCAACTGCGGATGAAACAGTCAAATGAAATTATTCTTTAACCCCTACCATTAACAGTAAGTAAATATTTAGGAATGTAAAGGTTATCTTTCCCATTATATTTATCATTGAATCAAAACTGCTAAGCACAATGGCATGCGCATTTATAAAGCTTGATCTTGCAAAAGTACTTTTAAACATAAATAGTTAACATTCTGTAAATTTTCTCTCAGGTTTGACATTTTATTTAGTATTCCTACTATGGAGTTCAATATTCTTAATCCTAATATTGATAAGGTGGTGCAAATAATAGTAACTCTTGGATTTTCCAGAATTGAACAATTTTCCTTTAAAATTATTCCATTTGCCACATTTATTTTTTGCTTGATTGTATTAGAGATGTAATTTGAAGTGGCCACAGTGCTAAATAAGTGGGTATAATTAATTTAAAGTTAAATTTTTGAGAAAATGTGATGTACCTACATAGGTGGTAGGTTTAAGATGTAGTTTGCTGTTATTGCAAGAGTACCTACAGGTAGGTTGTACTTGTACATTGCTAAAGTAGTAATCACTTAGCGTTATGTTAAGTAGGTACAATTTGGCAGTGACAAAAATTCCGGTTTTTATTAGTTGGAAAATCTTTTACGAAGAATTAACATATTTACCTATTCACACATGATCATACAGTATACTTGTACAAATAGGACTGGTACTAACACCCATACCACCATTTGTCCAACGATTAACGGCTGACCACTCGAGAACATTGACTACTCACTACTCACCTTGTTTCTCAGCTTCTTATACTTTGCTTGTACTGGTCTTACTGTACATTACACAGCTGGAAGCAGGTGACAGAACAATGCAGTCAAAATGAGTGAGGTTATTCCATTGAACTCTATCTACTCATGGTTTGTCTTAGCAGGTATCGCTTCTGCTACCATCTGCTAAGTGTAAAGTAGGCTAATTGCGTTTTCATATTAACAAAGTATGTTGCTGGTTCTGCCACTGTAGTATCAAGAGATTTTAACCAACTGGTTCCACATAAAGTTCTCCGCATGAGAACGATTCCTCCATTAATTCTCCCCAACAGAATCGAGGAAACCATAATAATAGTGCCGAGAACAGTCTGGTCGATCTGATGGGAAGATTTGCACTGACTTATACACTTGTGGTGAAATGGAAAGATGCATATCTTCAAAACAAAGATATAGCCACTGTATTTCCAAATTAAATACATGGCTAATTAATTGAAAAGTAGAAGAGTGAACATTATTCCGTGCATGTGGTAATTGGAGAAGTTGATCCTTAAACCAATCATCGCGGTTACAAGTTACCCATTTGATTACCTTTTGGTTGCTGCCTGTTTAAAAGTTTTGGATGTAAAATTGCTTTGAACTTCTATAAATATATCAACGCAATTTTTGACAATGTCGAAACCAAATGCAGTAGCATGTAACTTTGGTGCGATAAATAAGTATTTCAATTTACATGTAGGGCCTGAATAGGTAGCTTTATGCATCAGTAAGCTTTTCTTGTGTCACTGTCACTTTAAGCAGTTGGTGTTCGAACCTAAACCATAGATGATAAATAGGATAGATCATGGATATGAGTGCCATTGAACATTTAACGCAGAGGCATTTCAACGAAGATGTATGTACATGTATCCCGGGCTTATCTAACTAATCTAACGAAAAATTTGTCCATCTTTATTATATACGTTACTTACTTTGGGGAATCAACAAAGTTAAATTGACACAACTTGACAAAATTTAGAACGTAAAAACATTAGAGTGATGAATTTCTTCATATTGTAAAACAGGGTGGCATTTCTGTTTTAGTATTAATAGCAGTAATTGCATATTATGTTAGTTTAGTAATATTTGTGATATGGTCCATTGTTTGTGATAGAACATAGACTTATGAATAAAGACAAGAATTCATTTTTACGGCATCGAAAAATCATGCAATCGTACAAGAAGCAGAACTTCTTTGCTCGATCATTTAGATTAATTAGACCAATTCCGTAGGAGCTATGAACACTGCTAATAAATAAATATGTCCCAATCGAATTGATAATATTTTAAATTATTACACTCAAAGTAGTTTCCAACTAAAAAATTAGATCTGGTAATAATAATGTGTATGTACCTACCATATGTTTGTATATAAATGAGATAGTACATTTGTTTCACATTTTGCATTTTAGTATATTTTAATTGTAATAAGAAGCAAAGAAAATCAGCCTGGCAGACATTAGAAAAGCCTATGGGTTGAATGTGTGCACTGAGCATTTGGAATTAAAAAGAAGAGCAAAAAATTCAAAGCTCATCCAGGAAGGAAAAGGCAAGGCAATAACATGTGTCTAGTTTTGCCAAAGGTAACCTCCTCATTTGACGGGAGAGGAAATAAAGTAGACTAGACAGCGCTCGCCTTTCCTTGTGCAATGTGTTGGTAACGGGATCCCGAATTTGCATGGATACTAAGCACACAATTCATTTACTGACCCATAATATTATAATAACGACTAACGATACTAGAACCTAGTATGTACTAGTGTGAAAACTACGAAGTAAATATCTAGGTAAATGCTACGTGCCAGACAGAATAAACAAATCAAACATCTTATGCACTTGAGGAGACTGTGCCCATTGCGCTATAACATTAACGTAAGCGTGAACCAAGGGGATGCCTTTATTCTTGTGTATCTATGCAAAATGCAAGTTGGCATTATTTACTCAGTCAGCAGTGACTAGTGACTTACTAAAGCCCAAGAGAATTGAATTGACTGCACCCAAGCAACTTTATGAGAGTGGTAGCGCAATAATTATTTCTTTGTCATCAAACGGTGTATTCGTCTGTAGGTGAATTGCAGCTGAGAGCAGAGAAGGAGTAAGGCATAAAGTGTGTGAGTCGCTTTACTCGCTTTGTAGTTTCTGCTGAGAGTCTTCGTTAGTTTCGTTCTCCTTTTAAACCAGTCGAGTCCAGCCTTTCCTGTCATTTTCGCACTGACTGTGTAGACCCTTTTTATATTATACTGTGCGTACATACACTTACAGAATGAAGCGCACATAAATAATAGTATTACCTTAATACATAATCTGAATACAAATGATCAAAGAAGCAATTTACTACTACTAAAGATTGCTTGAAACCAGAAGCACGGTTTAACTGCTTGCAACAATATAAAGCGTTTTTACAATGAACGTTTCTCTATTGCTTTGGGCTTGCCATCTTATCTTGCTCATCTTGGTGTCTTCTTTTTAAGTGTAGATTTGCCTACTTAGAAATTGAAATAAAAATTGTGGGCGTTCCATGACTCTCCTCCTTAAAAAGGATTTGACATTTGAATGAATTTAATTGAACAAGAGTTTGATTAGATATTGCACAGCTACGGAGTTCACAATAGTAAGCCTACAGCATGAGAAGAGGTAGAAGAAAGAACATGACAGCGGAACACGAAAAAACAGTTGCATTCAGTTCACATTGGTATATTTTCATTATTGGGAGGCAGGAGAAAATAATAGTTTGTCGTATGTATGTAGGCGACTCTATTAACCATGACAGTAACTGAACAAAGTTGCAGTAATAATAGTATTATCGTTCTAATTCTTAAGAGAACTATTCACTCAAACGCATTACTAGCATGTGAAATCATTGGACAGAGAGAGACTGATTGAAACGGATTTCGCTTAATTCAACTGTACATTTTTTTGGGTGGACTTACTACCACACAATATGGCAATTTAATAGTCTTATTGTAATTGTAATAATGTAATGCTTGTAAAACGGGGATTGTCGTGTGTGAGCTTATTGTATGTATATGACAGAATACAAAAATTGAAGAAAATTTTGTGTAAAGCTTTTACTACCATACCAATGATAGGACTACGAAGGGACAATCCAGTCAAAAGTCATTCGCCTTACCTTTGTATGCCTATTATTGTGATATAATGGTATAATGCAAAGTAATGCAATTAGAGCAATGACAGCAGAGTTGTGGTTGTGGTGCAAGGAAGCAGGAAATGAATGTTTAGAACGGGAAGTATCAACGTATGAACATACATGTGCAATAAAACCGATTTGCTTTCTCATTTAAAAAATAGGCTTAATGAATAAAGAGTGCAATTGTCTCTAAATTGTACGGACATTTATCATACATAATTCATGACAACAAATTGCTTTGTTCCACAGTTACAAATATGTCTTAATTGTTGTCAGATGCAAAAATGTTGATTGTATCTGTATGGTAACGGGGCACCTTATTGACTGCATAAATGGTCACTACTCTTCTGTACTGGTGTGTGTCAGGTGCATTGGGTTAGTAGTATGCTATACGATTTTACGACTCTAGGTATACAAGAATAGTAGTACAACAGTATTTCACGCACTGGTGTGCTGTGCGAGAAACGAATAATACTGACTTGACTTGTGTGTACAATAACACTTCATGACTTTGTTTGGTGGTTCCTATTCTATTGATCTCCTTATATAGATATCATCATGAATGACTATTTTTATTTGACCGTCAATATATTTACTGGTCAAACGTTTGATAAGCCATAGTTTTGACTACATTGTCCTGTCATATCATGTTCATACCTGGTGCTGTGTGGAAATGTCCTACTGAGAGAACTAGAAAAAATATTGCAGAATTTTATAACTGAATCCATGATGGAGAAAAATGCATCTCCTTAGCTAAATGATTTTGAATGAAAATAAAATCAACACTGTAAAAATATTTTGAAGTAAATAAAGTCAAATGTAATAGTAATTTAGTAGGCGTATAGATAGAAAATAATAAGTATATTATTTTCATTTTCATTTTTTGTGGGATTATTGTAGGACCCTCAATACTTATTCGGATCACGGTTTTGGTGGCTTCATTACATATATTTTCACACACAAAACTAGGCCTAAAAACCAGATTACATTTCAATTTAAGATTTATTTGTTTATTCCGCTAAAAGTTGAATTAATATTATAAGATCAACTACATCACTATATCACAAGGTCAAGCAATAAGTTTGCGAATATGTATGATATCCACGTAATGTGAATACAACTTATTACGTATTGCTAGTGCCAGAATCTCTGCAGTTACATATAAGAGTTACACATTTTAGGTAATTATCATTAATCAACGTCCATTGTATGTTGTGTAGGTGTGTTGCGTGTTAAGCAAACTTGTACAACGACTTCATTGTTGTTCTGTCTTTATGTGTGTTTTGGTTATTCTGTGCGCGGATGTCCAGCTTATGGTAGCATAAAATGTTGACAGAGAATTTTAGCTGTGACATGTTTACTTTATTCATGCAGACCCCCCTGCTGTAACTCTCACAAGCTTCTCACATTAACTCACCATAGATTTATTGTATTTGCACAAACGACCTTTGAAAACATTACTATGGAGCACATTAATCCATTGCATCAATTATTGCTTTTGTTTTATGGTCGTGAAACTGAGTAAGTCTAATATTAGAAGTTTTCATGCAAATATTGTTGATAGTCAGTTGTATGTACAACTTTGTTGCTTAAATTTTACCGCATGCACCTACCAGAAAATGGAAAGAAGTATGTCTATGCCGATAACAGTTTACTTTACTGTTTGCACTGAAAAATTGTAATATTTTTGTTATAAATGTAAAATTTTCAATAAACATTGCAATTCGTCAGTTTGGCTAACAAGTACATAAGTACAGTGATATTAGCTTATCATGTTTGCAAATTGCAAGCGTCTTCATATTCAGCGCAAATTTTCGTGTGGACTAGATTTCTCAATTCTTCTTGGTTATTTAAAGCATTGCTTTTGTGATCCTACACAGTTAAGTTGACTTCGAAAATCCAATATAATTTGTAATCCAATATTTTTTATTATACCTTTTCAGAATTTAAACAAAATTGTGTTGCATGCATGGGGTTGAGGTTTAGTACTTTCAAACATTAGGAATGTATAACCTTAATGAATCTGACATTTTTTAGAATAATTAATTATTCACATTTTGAAAAAATAAAATGGTATTTAAATTTGTTGAAACGAGATTTTGATTTTGAAAAGTACTACTTTTCCGATGAACAGTTTTGGAATTTTAAATTTCGAGACTCAAAAGTCTATAGAAACTATTTTCTTTGTGGAAAGCATCAATATTTGTACTAACCCTTGCAATCAGTAACCAAATTTTTCTTCGAACCCTAAACAGTACTAAATGGTCGATAGAATACTAAACACTGCTCTTTATGGATAAACTCTTTGTGATATTTACAGAGTGGCATTTCTAATGTATGTAAAGTCTCTTGTAAGTCGTTAGAATTATTAAAACTATGCCATATTTGTCTCCATTGTGTGCGTACAATAATATAAGAATTCGGCATTGTATG
>JABASC010004194.1:0-12340 GCA_019776185.1 Plutomurus gul | reverse complement strand
AATAATCGAGTCTTGGTGAAGTATAATATATATGTGAGATTCATTGATAGTTTAAAAAGTTTAAATGCTACTATGTACTGCAGAAATGTTCAAGGAAAGCATTTTTATACATCGTTTCTTTACTATTTCATACTCGAGTACAGTTAATTATATTTTGTTTTTATAAGAGCGTGCACATGTGTGCGTACAAAGTGTGGTCTATGCGGATTTGTAGTAAAAAGAAGGATCTTGTGCATTCTCAGAAAGAACACCAGGAGGGACAGTATTGAAAATGTAAAGAATAGACTGGAATTAGGTTTTTTCGGCTAGTCTTACTCAATACTGTTAAAAATTATTTCCTACTGTAATTATTGGTCTTGAAAAAAAGAATGTGGTCCTTCCAGGGCGTGCATATAAAAATATGACGACGCTCTATTCCTGTCCTAAGGCTATATGCAATAGTTGAGTTCGATACGTCTCTATGTGTAAACCGCAGCAGAATTTCAAGAATAGATTTGCACGATCGTAGTTAAGAATTTGGGTAAAAACATGATTAAGCATGTGGTAAATCAATAACAGATCTACGTGCATTTCATCGAGTTGTGATCTTGTGAATCTTGTGAATGTTAAACTTATGTATCTCTACACGCACGAATAGTTTATATGACATGCATGGGCATAAGTACGTTTTTGCTATGGAAGTTTTGATAGTTTGTAAGTAGGTTAGGCGACAGCATCTGTACAAGTCTGAACTTAATGTGTGGTTTACATTTCAGAGATTCTTCCTTGTTATAGTGTATGTTGTGTGATTTGAAGGATGAGTACACACACAGGATTTACTTACGTATAAAAGAACGTTTACCTTAAGCTCACCGTGAAGATGGTAATGAATGTACTTTACATGATTGTTGTTGTGATTCTTTGTACTAATCAAGGTTGGTAAAAGTAAAGAGACCCGAGCTCATTCATATAGAATACATTTGTTACCACAATTTTACGCTACATAGATTAATATGTTAAGGAATCACGTGGACACAGATTAAGTAATGGATATGATGTGTTAAAACTTTCGAGGAAAACTTTAGTACACTTTTTAAAGATTGTGGCTACAGCGTACAAAGGTGCGTCTCCAGTCTTAACAACTTGCTGTGTTTTCTTAGGTTTATACGTTTTTACATACATTCGTACATGTATACATATGTAGTAATGCGCCACGACTGCAGTGCACAATTAGTATGTACCATTATAATACTACTACGCATCAGATAATAATGATAGTATAGTCTAGAGATGTAAATACCTTACAGGTATGTCTGTGGGAAAACTAGTACGGATTATAAATACGTACATACATCAATTCTACTACTGTGGATTATGTAATTAGCAGATTAATAAATATCGCTCTAAGATCACATGCAATCGTATAAAAATATCTACTGGTTGTAAATATTATTGATACATCACAAAATAAATGTAGAATCAAATAATCTGTGTAGTCACTCAGTAATGTTATGCAATATATCTCGTGTATTACTCCATAAGTGTGTGCATACGCAGTCGAGTCAAGTTATCATCTTGCGAAGAAGACGCTCTGTTTAGGCCCTCTCTCTTGGACACAATACACACAAACCAAGGAGAGCAAAAGCAAAAGAAGAGCAAAGATTAGATAATATACTACATTAGCAGACAGCAACGTGAAGAATTAGCTCTACAAACCCTGTTTGCATTGTAAAGATGTACCTTTTGTAAATAGTACTGATTCTTGATATGGAGTTAAAAATTTACCTTTGTAATCCAGGTTGTCTAATTGAAATGGAGCGTTTCGATCAACACTTTTATTAAACAGAATGACGAAGATTGTTGTTGTACATTATGAGGTGGGGCAAAGGGCACGGTGTAAATCGAAACGTTTTTTGGAACAATAAGCATTATCTGAAGAAAGAGTATTGAAAATTATCTTGTCAAAGTCGACTAAACGGTTAAATTATTTATGTCCTACTTTTGAAAGTATACACAACGTAAGTGGTAGACCTATATTAATTATGTGCATTATGAGATATAATATAAAAATTGCCAACTATGTACTAATTATTATAATATTACGATTACTACATTTAAAATGAAATACATACATTGGTTAACTGAGAGTGAGTAAAAATGAACTCGATAAGTTATTCAGCCAACATTAACTATATGTAGATTATTATAAATCTGATGATGATAATGAGAAATCTCGCTTTTATGTGGTGAATAGTCAGTGACTATCTAAAATATGGAAAGTGACAGTCAGCAAGCAATGAGGAGACGAACATACATATACAACCATTACCTATACGTAGTGAATAAGTATACCTACCAATTATACTAACGAGTAATCTGTGCTCTAGAAGTACTATATGTAAGAGTGATTATGATGTATGAATATATAACTGAACTCTATGACTATGGAAAAGCAGTGGAATTCTCGAATAAATAATAAATACATATACTTACATCCTGCTGCATCAACAAAATCTACCATTTTTAGTATACTGCGAACACATACGCAAATTTTGATCTCGAAAAGCTAATTTGTAATTCAAATATACATTAATTAATGCATTATTTACATTTTGGTAACTCAATGCGAATTTGCTGTTTCTCATTTTCATTTGATTTTTTACACAAATGCGTCTATTCCTTGTTTCTACTAAATGTTCCATATTTATACAACTGTTGGATTTCTACCTAATTCCATTGCAATCCTCTCATTAGGTAAAAGTATTCCATTTTCATTTGAAAATATTATAGAGCTCAGTGACTCTGTTAGTATTTTCTGCACAAAGCTGAGATTTACCAAAACCGGATTCTGTTTGTACTTTACATATTTAGACGTGGTCTGGTCTAACTAAATAGTGAGAATGGAAGAAGGAAATAAAATTCAGGAAGAGTTAGCATCTCATACAAATAATATGCGTGCATGTTGATAAGTACGAAAGTAATGTGCAAAGGTGTTTGTTTCTGCTTACAATTGTGCTTGTATACAGCTACCGCGTGTACGTACACAAATTGTAAACAAACCATTCATTATCTCGCTGAGAACTAACAAGGGCATTGTTTTTGTGAATGGTAATGCAATCTGTGGTACTGGTGGCATTATAATTGCGTTTTTTTCCTGCCGTCATCGACTGCTCCACAGAAGGAGAATTTTTGTTTAGGCTATTCTATTGAAATTGATCATTAGCAGTGAGCGTATTCGTGAATACAATCTATTTCAATAACTGCGTTGATATGATGATGGTTTATTTACGAATCTAGTAACACAGATTGATCTTTTGAGCCAGCAAGGCATACTTTCTCGCGTCTGTGCTCGTAGTATTATATAGGATTAAAGAGTGTACATACAGGCTGCTAACAGTTGGTAAACGATGAATATCTTGTAACGATGATAAGGATAGTGTTTCACTTGATAAGAATATTACTACTATTACGTCTTTTTTTTCCTTTCTGTAGACAATTAGGGGACCTTTATTTGAAAGGATTTAAGTATACGTTCATGTGTAGGTCTATAGTTCTGTGCATGCAATCATCATGTACAAAATGTACATATTTCTGGGCTACCTCACAGCCTACTCAACTCAACAGACGGTATTTCAATGTCTTGATCTCTTGATGCCACCACGATGTGCGCACTTTCGATTAAGCGATCTCTCCCCATGAAAAAAGTTATATAGCGTCATTCGTGTGGTTACTATTGCTGGCTAGTATAGTATATTGCTGTGCATATTGCATCATTGTGTGAGTCAACTTGAGTCAAGTGTAGTAGAATCAACTGTTCGCTGGCGGATGGTGGTCATAAAGGATAATGTACATACATAATAATATATGCAAAATGAATATGAGACGTCTCTGGGGGAAATTTGATGTCGAGAAGGACGAATGACGAATTAACAAGTAAGAAATATCATATTACTCATGGCTAGTACTGTACACAGTAAGTGCCGTACGCCTTCAAATATGGATGTGCCTGTAAGCATATCACATATAGGACTAAGTATTGCAGGTTAAAATGATTTAAAGGCGTTCTTTATTATATGTGTGTCTTTTGTAATATATTATTGTTGACTTGCAATGTGAAACAGACAGGCAGACTGTTCCAACGTTTACGGGAGACAGGGAAACTGTGTTGTATATAAAAAGCATACCTGTCTGCACTGCTACCACCACTGAATGAGATGATTGCAGGCTATATGTAAATTTTAAAAAAGAGAGAAAAAAAACAATGTGTAGTATACAGTAATCTAGATAATTTTGCTCATGTGAATATCGTGCATTGAACAGAATCAGAATCACCATACATGAAAAATTGTTTAGGCAAAATGAGAATTCGCACTGTTGGAAAAGATGCCTACAGCGTTGAATGTTTTGTGGAGGTGTGGGTGCAGAAATACCAGTTAACTTACCTTAAAGTCAACGTAAGCATCTGCATTATTTACAAGAAACATCTCATGAAATGTCTAATTTTATTTATGCTTAAACATCCCGTGTCTATGCGACGGGGAGAGGAGACAAAAAGTGCACATGTAAAAGTGCGAGCACTCGATTAATAAATAGCTTTTAAACATGGCTACAGAGAATATGTACTACTACAAATCAAGCAGTACTTGTAGACTCAGCTGCGCTTCTCCCGGCACTTACTTGTAAGTGAGGTTCTGGTTATCTTTAACTGACTTAAATCAATGATTCATCGTCACGAATGAGTAAAGGTATAATACCTGTAACTAGGGTAGGTAAGTACCTGGGGACATTTGGAACAATGTCGAGAGTACAGTGGGACACTATGTACACGGATGCAAATGTGCACACAAAATTTAGATGTGCGAAAGCTTCGTTTAAATTATGCACAAGTTATTTCACTTGCAAATTAAGTGTCCATCCTTCAGACGTCACTGACGTCACGTCAGTGTGGGAACAATGCAAGCCATCGGAAGAAAGCACATTTAGGGTGCACGCACACCAAGATACAGAATCAAGAGATTGTACACAAATGATAGGCTATTGTTGTAGATAAACAGCACAAACTGGGACAAAGTTTTGATTGAAACATTAATTGAAAACTTCCAAAACGTAATGATCAAATCAGTGACAAGACAACATGTGCATTAGTGAAGGATATGTGATTTTGTCTTTCAACGCAAATGTGTAAATACTTTGAGACCGAATTCAAAATGAATCATTGTATTTATCCAGAGCTCAACTCTAACATTTTCAAACTTTCCATTGTGGACAAAGTAAAATTCTTAAATGAAATGCATGTAATTATCTTATTTTTGGTTTTGTAGCTAAAGGATCGGGGTATCTCAAATAATACGCGAAACAAGTTTTGAAATTAAATTTTCGTATTTAATGGCATTCCATAAAATTCGAAATTTTAGAATCGTGCAAATATCACATATTTCAAAGGTATAGCTTACGGACGAATGTATTTACATCAGAATCATGTATAAAATCTTCCCATATTTCTTCTACTGTAGAATAAATGGAAACAAATAAATTAGATTTATTGTACGCGCTGTGAAATAGGTTGAAGAAGTGCATAAATTAAATTTACATAATTTGATTCATGATACCGTGCTAATTCAATGTGATCTCAGATTCCGACAATCTGTGGTCAGTATTCAATATCTTTAATATATGGCCTACGTTCTCTCTCATGATTGTGAGTCCACCTATAATCCTGTTCTCTATGTATTTTTGGTTGTGTGCAACATCCCAAATGCCCCAGAAAAAATAAGCGTTCGTACTTTATGCATGATTCAACTTAACTAAACCCATGTGTATAATAATACTATTTTGCGGTTTACTTGCATGCGCTTGCTAAATGTACATATACAGTAGTAGTTCCTAACTAGTACTGTATAACCATTAGTTAAATTTATCTACCGAACCACTACTGTACACAATAATTGACCACACAGTCGGTTTAAACAGCATTAACGTTAGCATTCCAGCAATTTTCTGAGAATGTGGACTCTGCTTGTCACAGATACGCTGCAAATGCATAATTTCGCTTACTATAAAGTATAAGCAATCCGTTACGATCCATCAGGCTGTTGAAAGTTGAAACCCAATTACAGTTGAATGCTAATTGAACAGCCTTTAATTCACAATGTGAGCAAAGATGAGTCGAGCAGAGCATACAAGTATTCGTTCAAATTATCAGCATTCTCTACTTCCTGTTAACTTCAGTTAACTATGTACAAATCGTGCATGTCTCTTTAGTAGTAGAGCTTCCAGCTTTGAAACCCTCCTCGTCTCAAATTCTCCAACTATATATGACAGGCCAAAGTCTGCAAATAACATTCCAGGAATATTTCACATAGTGAGATGTCTGCAGATCAATTTTTCTTGACAAACTATCTGCAAGTACCACTATGCGTACCAAAAAACCTATATGTATAATAAAACCTGGTCCGATATTTGCTTTTGTATTGAAAATACAAATAATTGGTTGGGTCGAAGAGGAAAATATTTAATATTTCACTCAATATCCGTTGACAAAGTTTATTTCACTTGACTGTGTCCTGTGTGTAAGATGTAAGTTTCAATTTCACCTTGCTCGCACAACACATAAAATACATATACATTAGGTACTATATTCCGTAGCAGCAGCAGCGGTGGTCGTAGAAGAACGACTAATATATAGCGACCACACTTACATGACCTGTATAACAGTGACTGTGAGCCTGCTCCTACTACTTGAAGAAGGTGTTCGCAGAGAGAAATGCGTAATATGACAGAGAGTAAAGGGGTTGTGTGTGCAAGCACCCCAACAGCATGGGAAACTTCTTTTTGACTGGTGCTGTACAGCGTCGCCGTTGTTTTCCACTTCGCATTTTACCCGGATGTTTCGCCATCCTTTGTATGGATGAACACACCGGCTTTCCCGAACTGCAGCGTATGTCGTCAGCGACGACTCCAATAAAACTCCGTACTCTCTCTCTCTCCCTCTGCAAGTGCAGTTGCTCTCCTCTAGTAATCTGTCGGTGCGTAAAAGTGCGTAAGCAGACTTACGACTGAACTCCGGCATCATTGCACAAGTTCGTTTCACACTGTTTTCATCTGACTGACTGAACCTTAGCATATATATCGCAGAGACTTGTATAAGCAAAGTTGGCTCTTGTTCTTTATCTCACTCGCCATACTCTTTACATGTTATGTTGCATCCAGTTAGTACACTGCTGTGTTACGTGAGTGTATGCATGCAAGAGAGGACTCTTGTGTGTGTATGCTATAACAAGGAAGGAGCAGTTTCGTGAGAGAGTGAGTGTATACGTCTATGTATGTATGTACTTTGGCATTTAAGGTATACATATTATGGGCATAGGTCGTTTATACAGAGAAGATTGCATACTGGCACATACCTATAGCTGTGTGAAGCACACTTGTATATATCTGTATATCTATATCGTTTCTGGTGGCTAAAGGCAAAAGGAGAGGATTGCTTTTACTGACGAGACGAACTTTTCTAGCCATTCGACTATTTGGTATTGTGCAGTGCAGAGCTCTGTCCTGTCAGTCGTCGTCTTCTCTCTCTCTCTACTTCTCTTCTTGGTTGTATAAATATCTTGTGTGTAGTAAAGTAGCCGACCGAACTCGACGACTTCAGTTTGAAGAGTGTTCTTCTCCTCTTGCTGTGTATTTGTGAGAGTACGCGTACGGAGGGTTGAGTTGCATAGAATATTGTACGTAGTCGGACTGTGTGTGTGTGTCTGTGTGAAACACACTCTCTGTACTATAGTGGTAGAGAATTTCGGCGAGTTTCTATTTTATGTGTTGTCTTCTGGTGTATTGTACGAGTTGAGGTTCTTATTTGGCTGTAGGCACATTCAATGAAATGAATCAATAGAACTTGGACCAGAAGTATGGCGTTGTCGGGAATATTAGAACCCTTCCTCAAGTTAAGCAGTGCCTATTGTTGTCACCTATACAGTCAACAGGAAAATCAAACTGCCAGCTAATTAGGGAACTGTATTCTGGAAGATTGGATACTTGTGCACAATTCTGAAGACACTGACTGTTGTGTGTAGTGATTGGTATTGCTGCTGCACTATACAATACATACACTACAACTGCTGATTCTTTGTGAGTTCACTTTTGCAGACACACTTACTTAGCTAGTCACTTTGGGTAAGAAAACCTTCAACCAGTTCCTGCATCTTCTCTATACATTGCATTTTGCATTGTGTTTTCATATCATTGCCATTCTCTCCCTTTGGCTTACCTGTTAAACAGAGAAGAGTTCGCACACTCTGTAGCTACTTACTACTGCTACTCTGCTCTAATAAGGAGGAAGAATCCTGCATCCTACTGCTAGATACACTCTCGCACTTGATTTGAGAATTTATTTGCTTCACCGCGCTAAAAATCAATCAAGTTCACTTATCCAGCCGTTCATGGCTAGTTAGTTAAAAGAGCTAGTCAATTATGTGGATGTTTGCACTTAAAATCGGACAGTTTCCTCTCTGTTGTCTGTCTTTAGGAATACTTTGATTTAGGATGATATGGAGGACAAATTGCGGTTTTGGTGGGAAATCAAAATCGAACCGCATTTCTTGTAATTGTCTACATGTGCTCATGTGTGTGCAAAAATGCTATAGCTGATGACTGAAATAAACCTATTATTATAGGTTTATTTGCTTGTTAATTGTTCATTTCATGTAAATGAGAATAATACATTGGCGCTATGATTACATGAATCATGCATAATTATTGAATAGAGGATGAAATATTTGGTTATTAATTTGTCCTGTAATCCATTTACTTAAATGTTCATTTAAATGTGGACAATTAGGGTTGCATTTATAAAAGTAAGAACTACCATTAAACATTGCAGGGTATATTGTGGATTCAGATATACATATACAAAAGTAATGATTAAAATGTTTGCTTTTTTAGGAAACCTCGAAATTGGAATCTATCAAATGAAATCGAAAATACTGCCTAGTATTTGTTGACTAAAGTGATTCAGTGTAACAAATTTCCGGAAAGGTTCTTAGTGCTCTTCATCTAATTTACCCATTAACTGAGGAAAGGGATTCTAGCAACGAATTCAACCATTTGAACGAAACAATTGTGCAACCTTGTGAATCACTGGATTCCTTGAAACACTTCAAGGCTCTTTTCTAGTGTGGTGAAGTTGATGTGAAGTGATTCAAAAATTATTATTGTTCACACACAACCGCATTGACTGTGAACTTTAAACTGAGAGTTCATCCAAGTTTAATCAGCCGGATTTTTGGAATTTATGATTCAGCATCCTCGTTGATTCATATGAACCACAGTTAACCACTTTACCACTTTGTTTTCTTTTCATAGAGCGGAGAAGTTTTGAAGGAGTTACCAATAATCCCTGATGTGTATTTGTTGTGAAGACAGTTTTCCCTTCCATTGTCGACATTTGTTCAGTTGTTGCCGTCAAGCTTTCAGCGTTTAACTTCAGAGAAATTTCTACCCGTGTCGCTTTGACCTCTGTGTCTTTCGTGTTGTGTGTGATATCCCGAAATTATCATAAAATTCTTCCGTTTCTTCGTTCCCAACAATAAAGAACTTCAGTAGCAATGGCTCCAACAAAAAGACTGCTCTACTTTGTTCTGGTCACAGTGGTCACCTTCATTTGTCTTGCTCATTCAGCTCAAGGAATTGGAGGAGACAGTGTAAGTTCTTGCATACAATTTTTTTAATTTCATACTAATTTCAGCTAAATATGATCCCTCAGTTGTTAGAAGACAACAATGTAAATGTTACATATACTAAGCATAAAATTGTAATATTTCGTAGTTTAGCAATGGCGAATTTGGTGCAACCAGTAGAAGTATTGTTCGCAGAAACATGAGTACTTATTACAAAATGCAACAAACGCATGAAATGAATCATTCGTAACGATTTGCGTTTTTTGTCGATATTGGGCTTTAATCGAGGCGTTGTGTAAACACTCAGGAACATACACAAATCTTCTACCTAAAGTGTGGAAGATAAATTAGAGTAAAAAATAAGAAGTTGATGTTCCATTATACTATAAACTATAATTGCCTAGTAGTACAGTAGTCATCATTTTAAAAGTCCTAGTCCTACCCAGAATAAGAATGTGTTTGTCCACCTTAAATCGTTTTACTCTGTAAGAACCCATCTCTTCACAGTTGTGATCCAAAGAGAAAAAGCACACAAAAGTATCAAGGACAGTGAACTAAAATTGATGAACCTCACGTAGATGTGTCACATTTTGACTTTACGATAGACCTACCTAACACTTTAATTTCCACATATAATATGCAAAGTACATACTATACTAGATTTGCAAACACGTATTTTCATGTATAAAAATGACGCAGTGTGGTGTTGCAATGAAGTCAATGTCAGATCAACGCGAGTTCCTTTTGTACAATTTTGAACCGCCGAAAGCTAAAGAAGAGTTCGGCGAAAACAAATTCTGGCGAAACGGATGAAAGAGATGAGATGGCGACCAAGATAAATCTTTGACTGCATAAATTTCACTGACTCACACCTTAGCCTCGTTAGACACAGTATTTCTCTGCACTCTGTCGTAACCTTCGTTTGCTATACTAGATCATGTTTCTTTAAGCGGCTGAGGCAAAATGAATAAATTTGCTGGAAATCTTCAATTCATATTAAATTGTCCTTTATATTTAATTGCTATAAATTCCAAGAACTCTATAGATAAAGGGTACATATATATAGCCCATATACATTACGTTTGATCTCCGTCCATTTATTCTTATCACAATCTTTCCAGCTTCTAATATTCCCAGAAGACATGAATGGAAGCTCGGGATTTGGCAAGACTGTCGTCACCACTTTACCTTTAGGTACATATTGAACGTATAACTCTTAGATTAAATGCCTGACATCATTAATGAACGTTTAAAAGTGAGAAACAATAATTTTCACAATGTTGTGAACAATCTGGAAAATGGAGACAACTCTCTGATACGAATACTATATGCAATCTGTCCAGGTCAATCAATGTAATTGAGTTTTCCACACCACTGGAATAGGTACTGATTGTATTTACTGGCGCACAAAACCCACTTTCGATTTAGTTCATGCCTTGTGCAACATTTACATACTGATTGTGTATTAAATTGGCTAACCATGACGTTCTACGTGCTATATACATAATACATATACATGTACCGAAATACTTAGAAGCAAATTTACGTTTAGTATAAATACAGCTGTCAGCTGTCCACAGAGACCTCACCGTAGTATATATACACTCAATTTTTTTTCCTGTCAATCAACTTATAGACAAACGTAATCACTCCAGTGCGATAAAGTTGTTCACTACTAATGCCAGTAAGCATGAGGGGCGTATAGAACCAATGACGGGGAGAATGAAATGGAAAACTGTAGCGAATTTTCAGGCAATTAAATGTTTGCTCATATACATAACATGTGGTTAAATGATATATACTCTTTAAATTATACTTATATCTGCATATAGTGTATTTCTACGTGACACCATAAAATGACCCAAAATAACGAGTTCAGTTATGTGACATCGTACTATTAGACTTTGTAGAATGCCTGCTTACGATGAGAAATGTGTGCAGAGCAGTGAATTTAGCACTGGACCTAAATATTGCACACAACTTCACCTTAACCTTGATCGCTTTCAGTTAAATGTTCTCTGTCTTTCATCATTTCCCTTCTTCGTCGGTGCACACTGCACACGTACAAAGTACAGAGCTCACCTAGCCCACTTCACACAGTACTAATTCTTTCCTATGTTATGTGTGTAGTAAATAGCATGATAGTAGTAAATCACGGTTTGCCTTCGTAGCTAGTGTGTGCTTTGTATTGTATACTAGCAGGGCTTCGCTGCTTGTTAATATGTAAGGTCTGTCACGGACGACGGGTACACTACAAATGGAAACAAGATCGGGCGCTGCCGATAAACGCACAGCGCGTCATAAAGGAAAATTGCATGACGTAGAGCCGCTTTTGCAGAGCAATTTCTTCCACACAAACCTATAGGTACTAGCAGCTACTCAATACTAGGTCTGTAGTGGTGGTCGTCGACTTTGAACTGAACTAGTATATCATGTCATGACAGTGGTGCAGTCAAGTCCATGTCTAGTTTTACTATTATACATAGAGCTGTGGCATTTTGTAACTCTCTTGACTCAACGTGTAGTATTTTCCTACATACCTACTTACCTATTGTCAGCAGAAGCAATGCTAGTAGTTTAATTTGTACATACGTATTTACGGTAGTGGAGGCTGAATGGGTTTTAATTCAGAGCAGGGAACAAAAAAGCAAAAAAGGTATGCTTTTGCCTTTTTTGCCTTTTTTTGCGTT